>CM067366.1:96808472-96890972 GCA_034401795.1 Chaetoderma sp. LZ-2023a
CGACACGACGATGTTGGTTACGATCCACTGCCCAAGCAACCATCAAACTGCTATAAACTATACCCAGAACTATTACAAGTACAATCATAATCACTGTTGCCATCACGACCAACACTCCAAAGAAAATAATATAGCCAATAAAACAACCACCCCGTCCGTCTCCAACAACAACAACAACAACAACAACAACAACAACAACAACAACAACAACAACAACAACGACAACAACAACGACAGCGACAACGGCAATGGCAACGACAACGGCAACGGCAACAGCATAAATAGCAACAACAACGACGCCACGGACAACAGTATTATGAGCGTCTTAACTACTAAAGATACGGTATTTATTTATGACACTTGTGCTATTGCGACGGCCTACCTTTACTCTACCGATAGCTATACCACCAATTTCCCTATTCATATGGTAAAGCCTAAAATTGATGGAAAGTATATGAACAGCATTATAAATGAAGTAGATAACTCTATCAATCCTAACATTACCACGCCTACTACCAGCATTGGCGATACCTACACTGTCGACTATCATATTGCAACTGACATTGATAGCTATGGCAATGCACATGTCAAAGACAATGGTGAGAATGACGACAATGTCAATGACGGTTGTGTAGGAAATGTTGCTATTATAAATGTTGATGATAATAATAATAATAATAATAATAATAATAATAATAATAATAATAATAATAATAATAATAATAATAATAATAATAATGATGATGATGGTGGTGGTGGTGGTGGTGATGGTCGTGATGATTATAATAATATTAATAATAATAATAACAATAATAATAATAATAAAAACGTGAATGATTACGCTGTACATAGTTGTGTAACTAATGCTACTGATGCTACTGCTGCTTCCGCTGTTACTGTTACTACTGCTACTACTACTGCTACTGCTACTACTAACACCACTACTGCTGCTGCTGCTGACGCTACTACTACTACTACTACTACTACTACTACTACTACTACTACTACTACTACTACTACTACTACTACTACTACTACTACTACTACTACCACTACTACTACTACTACTACTACTACTACTACTACTACTACTACTACCGCCCCGGTTATTAGTACCAAAACTGTTACTGCTGCTTTCGCTACTTTCCCTGCTGCTCCTGTTGCTTCTGCTGTTACCGCCACTGTTGCTATCCATCTTACTGATACAAAGACTGCTACTAACATTGACGCTGACGAAGCTGACACTGGAATCACAGCAACAACAACCACCACCATAGCCACGACCGCCGCCACCACCACCACCACCGCCACCACCGCCACCACCACCACTACCACCACCACTACCACCACCGCCACCACCACCACCAACAACAACAACAACAACAACAACAACCAGCACCACCACCACCACCACCACCACCACCACCACCACCACGAGACGACGACGACGACAGTGACAACATCGACGACGAAGTCGACGACCTTGGCAACAGCAGCAAAGTCCAGAACAGCAGTGTGGATTTTAATAATGACAATGATAGTGAGCGCGCAGAGATAACGATAGGTTTCTTAAATATATGTGGAGTACGAAGTAAAATTAAATATCCGGAAATGGATGTGTTTGTGCGACAGTTTGATGTACTGGGAATAGGAGAAACAATATTCGATGATACAGACCCTACTGAAATGGAAAATTATAAAATAATCGTAAAAAATCGAGAAAATGCTCGTACTAGATCTGGGGGGTATTTCAATATTGGTCAATAGGAAAATATCAATGTTTACAGAGCCGATACATTCTGATGGTGATTACGTCATCTGGCTATCTCTATCTGAATCAATAACGAATCTAGAACAAGACATCATATTGGGTATGACATATATAGCGCCCGTAACTTCTGAATATTCAACGTTAGAAGCCTTTGATGAAATAAAAGGAGATGTTATCACATTAGCATCAAAATCCTAACTCTTAATTTTAATGGGCGACTTAAATGCAAAAACTGGACAACTAAATGATTCCTCAGTACAGACGAAGCATTATTCTCTTTCGCAGAAAGTGATATTGGTGATGTCATAACCGTCTCGGAATTTGACCCCCCCCCCCCCCCACCCCACCCCACCCCAAACGAGCATCCCAAGACAAAAACCAGCCTAACACATATGGCCGAAAACTGGTAGAATTTTGTAAATTTAATAACATGTATATCCTTAATGGTAGAACTGACGCCACCGTAGGCAAAATAACAAGCCAACGTGGCAGTATTATTGATTCTGGCATATCTACTCAAAACATTTTAGCGCACATTTTAAGCTACTCGATTTTTGCTCTATCCTATCGGGCACACACTCAGCATTAAAACTGTCAGTACAATTAAAACAACCAATAAGTCACCAGCAGAGCCATACATCCCGGGATGCGAACGACGTAAGTGAACCAGTATTTAAAATATGGAATCCAAATAAAAGAAATGACTTTATACTGAAAATAGCGAATCACGAAACTCTAACTGTTATAAGTATGTTATTAGAACGAACACTAGACACGCAAACAATAAAAGAAATCACAATCGCAATCTCACACATGTTCTACGGCACGGCAAAGGAAAAGTTTGGGAGAATTAAAACATAATAAAGTTAAAAGAAAAAACAAAATTCAACGCCCCTCCCCCATGGTTTGATTACAACTGCAGAGTAGCCAGAAAAGTATACCATAATGCGAGATTTGAATTTAAGCTTCATAGAACAGAAGCAAAGAGGACGGAAATGCTAAGGACAAGTAGAACCTACAAACAAACAATAAATCGTTCAACGACCAAATACCAGCAAAAACACCATACGAAATTCCGACTCATGAGCAGTAGTAAACCTAGGGGCTACTGGAAATTAATACAAGACAAAGGTCCAATAGAAACGAGAAGGTGGGAAGGAATACTAAGAGAAGAAAGGAAAAGCAGTATATGTGACAAAAACGAAATTGGAGATGAGTTTCATTATATTTTTATTTGCAAGCTTTTTCATACATTACGATTAGAAACACTACCTAAATACTACCTACCGTAAGAGACCAAATTATTTTAAAATTCTTCCAGTTATTCACTAGCAATAGTAAAAAACTACTATATAAGTTTTGCCAAAAAGGATGAAACCGTCGCACAAACGCGGCCAACAAACATAACCCATACAGATAATACCCGAAAACAGTGAAAGTGAAATTGTAAACGAAAAATGGTTAATATGAAAATAGCTTGGGGTATATGTGTGTACTCCTATTAGTCGATTGTCGTTTGCCAGCAGCGCGCCAACGAAGCTTCGACAGCGAAGCAGCACAATCAAATCTACCACGTGCTTTTTGGGAACCCCTATAACAATACATCACAAGAGGGAATTCCCGCGCGTCGGGGCAGCAAGCAGCAAAAATCGCTTTATGAGTGATCCAAAAACCCCGCTGCTGACGCGCTGCTCTAGTGTGTGTATCAAATGCGAAATGAACTGGCGCTCTGCTGGCGCGCTGCCCTCCCGTGGGGGTGCACCTTATACTTACTAATATAAAATAGGCCTCCTGATTATTTTCAAATTGTACTGAAATTAAGTGTTTGCGGTGGCACCTAAAACTACTTTACGTCGAAATGATTTCAAACTAATCAGTAGGTATCATGTTGCCACATTCAGTAACAGTGACTTTCAATCAAATTGTTTACAAAATAGATGGCATTAACTTAGCGGCGTAGCAGAATAAAGCTGTAATCTACATGTTAAGGGCATTCATGTGTTTGAGTTGAAGTCTGAAATGTGCATGCTTCAAGTCCGACTAAAGCTACCATTGTCCATTATGCATAGATGCTATTTTATCTGCCATTTTCCAGTCCTGCATTTTCCAGTCCTGCATTTTCACAACCTGAATTTGACGGTTTTATTTATATCCGTCATTTTCTTATTATGTATAATTGGAGTGGTGTAGCAGAATCAATGTGTAATCTTCTCGCTCTTAGGGTATTCAAATGTTTCAGTTCAAGTCTGAAGTGCGCATACGAACCTGCTTTTTTATGCATACATGCCAATTTGTCTGCCATTTTCCAATCCGCCTTTTCTCGTCCTTATGTCTGTCATATTCTTGTCTGGCATTTTCATGTCCTGTATTTTATAGTCCTGCATTTTCTATACCAGCAGCTTCTCAGTGTCCACCATTTCCCATGCCTGTATTTTGACGTCTGTAATTTTTCATGCTTTCATTTTCATGCACAGAACATTCTCTTCTGTCTGCCAATTTCTCGGTCTCTCATTTTCATGTCTGCATTTTCCATGTCAGGAATTTTCTTGTCGCGCTTTTTCAGCATCCCTTTTCAATATCACGGCATGGTGATTAAGGCTGGATTATTCCAATGCTGGTTTAAAGGTGTTACTTACCTTTTACAGCTCAATAACTTCATGTTTGGTGAAGAGGTATCCGATTTAAAATGTGTACTATATATCTAGATGCGTAGCTGTATTGACGGGGGATTTTACGCGCGCATCAAGTAGTTATGAAATGCTCTGCAGTGCAAGGGAACTAACTCCGTAACAGCAATATAAACATTCATGCTCAAATTACCTCCCATAACTATGTCATGAATTAACAGTTTTTAAAACTTGTAGCCAGTAACGGTTATTGAAACTCATAAACCCGTGCAGGTCCCTCCCTCCCTCTTTCGAACTCTCTCGAACTCTCGAACTCTCTCTCTCTCTCACACACACACTCTCTCTCTCTCTCTCTCACACGCACACACAATCTCACACTCGAACATGCGCACACTCGCTCACTGGCACACACGCACGCGTGCACGCTCATATGCGCGCAGACCAGTATGGAATATATCCTCTTGCCCTTATGTGGCGACTTTAAAAGTTACATTCTAGAAAATACTCTGAGTTGGCAGTCCCGAAATTAAAGTAAATATATAGCTAATAAATTTGTAATAGTGGGTTTACGTAACCAACTAATACAAATATGTTTTATTTGTGTGTATGGATGAATATCTTTAGATGATGTGTCTGTGTGCCCTCTAACGGCCACATGTAGCTATCTTAAGTGCGCTCTGAGAGAAGATCTTAGGAAGATTGAGTGCACTCTGACTGAGGTGGTAGCTAATTTAAGTGCCATTTTTGTTTGAGAAATCCCGGTCTGTACAAACTGAGCAAGTTACATACAACTCTCATTTCATATTTTGTACAAAGATTTACAATATGCGTTCGTATAACGATATAATTATATAATATAATACAGCTTTTTATAACAATGTAGCCTGGCAGAATGTGTTTCGGAGTAACGAGTCCCAGTTTTATATTGAACTCAACAGGAAAGGTGGCACCCGCTATTTCGATACATCCTGGGGCGACAGAATCGAATCTCTGATTTCGACTGAGAAAAGAGTTTTGATAAACCCGTTTGATAAAAGCAAACAACAGATCCAGTTTGCTAGTTTAGATGTTCCTCTTTAAAATTAACCCTGTTGCTCCAAATGGGGTCAAATTGGGGTCAAATGTTTTATTTTTTCTTTCTTAATTGATAGCACTACCCTCTACTTGTCAAATTAAATCCTTCTAACTTTACAAGCATTTTTAGGGTCGGCGGCGTCCACGGCGTTGGCAGTTTAGATTAAGATTTCTGTTTCGCTCAGCCACAGTTATACTATCAGGCTTATGGTAACCAAACGTCATCTATAGCTTCATTTCTAATATTTCTATCAATAGTGCAATGCATTTATCCCGTTCCTCCCTATATTTCCAGCCTAGGGACTTTGCTATTTATGGCTATGTTTCGGGGTTACCTTCACTTAGTCCATACAGTACAACCTTTCCGTTTAGTTCTGCTACATCTACTCTAACAATATGGTAACCAGACTTCATATATAGCTTTCTTACTGCATTTATGTCAAAGTAACACACTTTAGGTAGCCTTCTGTCAATAATCATCATATGTACAATGGCATAAAATAGGCGCACTCAATTGTTGTAGAATATAAAACAATGGCAATTAAATAACATTTATCCTCTCATTTACAAAGCCATGATTTATGTACATGTACAAAGAGCAATTCAGTGTAATTATATAAGATAATTCAGCTTGGGCACTTTTAGTGTCAGTTTTGATCACTGTCTACATCCCTGGAGTTTTTGTTCCTGCATCAGTCACTTCCCAAACGTTTGCACGTCTGCCTTTTGTGCACATACATTTCCTGTTTTGGCATTCATAACCTGATCGGGTGCAGCAGCGTGTAATCTGTTGTATACAGCTTCTGGGAACTGGTTATGTTGTAAGTAGCACAGGGGTGGGTGAGTTGTTCTCTATTCTCAAAGCACATCATAGTGTAGGTGGTGGGAGCTCTGGCTTTGGAACAAGAGAATGTTGCCAGACATAAGTCTGGTGGTGAGCCAGCTTCAGATGCTGGACCAATGCATTCTGTGTATGGGAAAGGTTATCAAAATTTTTTCTTTGCTTGACAGAAAAGGGCACAGCTCGCGGCATGACAGTTTTCTTCGAACAATATAGGTTGCAAACAAACAATTCAGCTTTGAACATAATCTATAGTCACATCTCCAATTCTATATACTTTAACTAATCTGACTAGTGGAATCACATCTCGTAATAGACGTTTCCACTTTATCCACCCATCATATGACGACATAATCAACTACGTGATGTGTAGAATGACATCATATTTAATGACGTAATTATGACGTCATGAATGACGTAGAGAAGTACGTCACGAACGCATATTCGAAGACGGGCTATGCGTTGTTGTACGAATGCATGTATTTACTATTTAATAAATATTCTTTTGAATATTTTGAAACTAATTTGAATGGGCGCTGTTGCTGCCATAGGCAGTATAGCGCCCAGTCAAATTAGTTACAAAATATTCAATATCTTATCCGTATAGTTTTCTGGAAATTGATAGTTAAGGCATTCGGAGATCGATCAATCCAATCCCAATACGGCGAAATGTGGGTGGAGCTTAGTTAGAGGCGGGCGGGGCATAGCAAAAACTGGAATTGCCCATTGCCTGAAATGCTGGAAGACATCATCTGTGCAACCAATCTTGTGAACAGCTCTGTATCCTCTCTTTACTGATGTTCCAGTTTGTATCCAAACATCACTACTCAGATGTGGGTAGAATGCAACTAGCAAAGCAAATATATCAGTATCCTGGCAATGTACAATAACTGATTCATACCCTGCAGCACGGGCAGCAGCCGTGTGCACGACTATGCTTGTCTCTGCCTCCTCGTGCGTGGAGGATAGATGAGAAACATCTCTGGTTACTGAAGATCACCAAAGGTACGTGCTCCAGCAGGTTTGCTAATTGCTTGAACTAACATTATTCCGTCAATAATCATGCATGTACTAAGTCTCCTTTTTGGTGGCTTTGCCTAAGAAACATCATTTGCAAGCTCAGCTTTGTTTGTTGTGTGTGTGAGAGAGAGAGAGAGAGAGAGAGAGAGAGAGAGAGAGAGAGAGAGAGAGAGAGAGCGAGAGAGAGAGAGGTTTGAGGGGGAGAGGGGGAGAAAGGGGGAGAGAGGGGGGAGAGAGAGGGGCAGAGAGGAGGAGAGAGAGAGAGAGAGAGAGGGGGTTGGAGGGGGGAGAGGGGGAGGGGGGAAAGGGGGAGAGAGGGGAGAGAGAGTGGGAGAGAGGGGAGGGGGGAGAGAGGAGAGAGGAGATAAGCGGAGAGGGGAATATGGGGGAGAGGTGGGAGTGGTGAGAGGGGGGAGAGGGGCGGGAGGGGGCGGGAGGGGGGCGGGAGGGGGGGCGGGAGGGGGGCCAGGGGGAGAGAGGGGGGAGAGGGGAAGGGGGAGAGGGGATGGGGAGATGGGAGGAGGGGGGAGGGGAGAGGGGAGAGGGGGGGGAGGCGGGCGAGAGGGAGAGGGGGGTGGAGAGTGGGTGGAGAGGGGGGTGGGGGGAAGAGGGAAGAACAAGTGAATGTTCGTGTTTCGGGATGTATTCATTGTTTATATCTCGACAACCTTCACTTTCATGATATGAAGTTCATGATATGTTTTGATGACGTCACTTCAAAACTGTTTCACTTTCAGTTTTGCCGCTATCATCCTTTTCTCTAATATTTCATCATCATCATCATCATCATCATCATCATCATCGGACATACGCCTATGGCTTGTTATTGTTCCGGATTTATGTAGATTCGCCGTTCTAGTCATAGTTATGGATCATTTCCCTATAGTGATTGTCTACTTTTAATTTAAATACTTCAAGTGTAGGTGCCCCTACAGCCTCAGCTGTTAGTGATTTCCCGTATGGTACTGCTCGGTTGGAAAAGAAAATGTTGCGAATATCCTTATTGCTGCGCTGTGTGTATAACGTAAGTTTGTGTCCTCTAGTCTGAGTATTGGTGGAGGGTGTGAAGAAGGTATTTTGTAAATTTTTTGTTGGTTGTGTATGATTTTATATGTTTCAATTAGGTCCCCACGAATGCGCCTGTATTTTAATGACATCAGGTTTAGCATGGTAAGTAGTTCCTCTACAGAAACAGTCTTTTTGGTACACACTTTTCTGCTTAGTCAGCATTAAATCCGCCCACATAGGCATGACTGTGTATTACCTGAATATCAGCATGCACCTTCACTGCAACTCGAAAGAGCCAACTGAGTAGCCCAGAGTCGATGTGACCTGGTTCATAGGTTGCACGTTCTCTCACATTTTCACGGGAAGACAATTGTCACGATTTTGTATGCTGTGATATTTATGCATGCCCAGTTGTATATCGTACATAATTTTGCAAATAATTTTATCATCAATGATAGCTTTAGCATGCGTATTTCTGTTACTATTATTTTGTTAACAGAGCGCGTGTGTGAGTGCAAGAGCATTAGCATAGTAATGCGTGTAATCTTTTGTTAGTCTAATTGTTTATCGCATGTTTGCCGTGTGCTTGTAGTTTGTGCGATTGTCGAAGTAAGGGGTCTCGGAATCCTTTATTATTTTAATTTAATTTTACTACGATGCGTGCGTAATACTAGTTCGTAGTATTTTCATTCATAACTTTTGAGTGTGGGAAAATTTTGCAGCGTCACTCAGGTCACGTGTATTCACTGTCTTGTCTAAAATTCTTGACTTCGTGAATTTGTAGCTAATACGGTTTCTTGCTTCCACTTGTTATGTAAATTAGTGTTGCTTTCTATCTGTATATAGTCCTTGAATTTTGGTCATTGGCTCTTGTTACTTCACGTTCATTATTGTTGCTGGTATGCAGTTTTAAGTTAGCAGATCGCTGTGTGCGATATCTTTGCGTTGGTTAACGCATGTCTTGGACATGTTGATTGGTCATGCCTCAGGTAAGAGAAAGTTTGTATTTTATTTGACTGCTCATTTCAATCTTGTACCCAGTGGTTGTCTAATATTCGCGTATTTTTGTGATTATTTTGGGTGAAATTTGATTGAAATCTGCTGCTGCCTACGGCACTAGCCATGTTCAGTCAAATTATTTTCAAAATATTCCTCCCTGATAATTCTAGTTATGGGCCTTTGGAATGTATACATTAATCATTTATGCATGGAGTGTAAACAATTCTTTTTCTCTGACGTCATTCAGAATGCATCCATTCGTATACTGTATATGCTTTACGTTACAATCAATTAAGCGCCTCGTCACAGCTTGATTACCCCGTGTTAAAAGTATTATCATGATATAGTGTATCTTTACGCATTGCTCAATTCTGTTTACGATTATCAGTGACTTTTTTTTTATTAAAGGTGAATTATCACCTGTCATTAACGTTTGTCCATAGTTATTTTCTGATGATTGCTATACGTGGCTAGTGGATAATGATATATTTACATTTATGATGGCATGAGACTTTAGTTTATATTGGTGTGATTGAGCCAATTTATTATATCTTGATGTATACTTAGCTTGTTTGTTTGCTTGCTGTGTCCTCAGTTTATTTCCGTACTATTGGTGGCATGAGCCATGGTACGTTTGTGCGTTACAGTAGTTATCTAGAGTCTCCGTACTAGATGTCAGAGTTGCAGCCTTTGAGCAAGCCGTCGCCTATACATATGATGTCGAGATCATCTACAGAGTAGCTACCATTCTCACACTCGGTGCACCGAGGATCTTCATGGGATCATCACGACAACCATCACGGCAGCCATCACGGCAGCCATCACGACAGCCATCACGACAGCCATCACGGCAGCCATCACGACAGCCATCACGTCAGCCATCGCATCATTCTTCACGTCATCATATCTTTAGTTAAGTATTTGTTTTATTTTTTGTAAATACATTATTCTCATTCAGTTAACCAATTCTTTGTGTTTTGATGTTTACTAGAAAGCACGCTCCCCTAGTCATTGCTCTGGTAATTTAAGTTACCTTGTCATCTGACATCACAATCTAGTCGGTCTTATGACGTCATAATCATATCTTTATTTGACTGTCCGTTTTAGTAGTGGTTTGAGCATCCACCTTTGCCATACCCCTAGACACCCACTTCCTAATTCGTGACACCAATTCATCAACTCTTACTTTCACAGCTCGGATATCATCACCTGTTGAGATGGCTGGATAAATCAACAGTGATGCATGCGGAGTGAGTGGTCTTGCAAAGCCAACACTGTCACCCAAGTACATCTGAATTTTGTCTTTAAATTTATTGCTGTGGTATTATATTCCATGGTCCATTTGAAAGTCCAATGCTAACAATTCTGAATACCTTTCCCACAAAGTAGACTATGAAACTACCGCCCCATTTGCAAGTCCCAGTCTAAGTTCATCCATTACATTACCAAAACATATGTGCTGCGATGGTCTTTTCTTCTTGCTCCTGGCCATTGCTATGCCTATTGTACCTTCTTGCAACTTGTACATAGAATTTGAGGTGCTATGCCCCATCAGCTGCTATCAGGTCAATGCTGCCTGCTAATCTACACCTCAATGTGGCATCTACCTTAGCAAGCGCAAGCATCTTCTGTGATGCTTCAAAACACTCAACATTGTGAAATTTGCCATTGGGAACACCTTCTTGACAGAATAAACATTTTTCCAGTCCATTTGTGCTTCACAAATGTGCTTCATTTTCATTTGTTTGCGAAGGTGAAGCAGAGAAAGTGTCTGTCGAAACGCATCTTCAGGCACTTGATATTTGTGTAGTTGGTAAAGTGTCCATAACATGTGTTATGCAATTGCATATTTACTGGTGACAATTCTCTGGCATTTACACCTTTCCCGTTTATCAATCCATCCTATGACGTCATAATCAACTACGCGACGTGTAGAATGACATCATAATGAATGACGTCATGAATAACGTCGATAGGTACGTTAAGAACGCATATTTGAAGACGGGCTATACGTTGTTGTACAAATTGTATGTCTTTACTATTTATCATTGATCAATGACATCAATTTAATTAACATCATGAAATTTCCATCTATCAGAAGCACACTCCTTGAATCATTTAATGCCATCTGTGGCAATTGATAACTCGACTTCCTTCTTTGCTGTTCCTGGTTGCTTATATTCCTGGCATATGGCACATTTGTTCCAATCACTATCTGCTCCCCGTTCACGTGTTTTTTTAAGGTAAAATTACTTCAAGTTCCATTTTGATTCTAAAAAATAAAATACGACCATGCTAATAAAGATATATAAAATATCATTATTTTTGTAATGCAGTACACATACAGCTATACAAAATCCAGAAGAAATAATCTGTCTTACTTTATATTAAACTTTTTAAAATTACCCGAGGCTATTTATTATGATGACCCTGTGGCACATCAAATGCATTTCTAAAAATGACACCAGGGTTTATCTTAGTCAGTAATGTGTAAATAAACATTTCCACATAGTTGTCAGCTTTTAACAGTTTGGTTTATCAAAAGTATTTTTTTTCATATTGGCCTCCAGTCTAATAGGGCCATCAGCTCAGTATCAACGGCATAACCATGACGTTGACCGAATCAAAAAATTGATAGGCTGTCTATAACAATTGACAATCAAAACACTGACAGGGTTTTAAAGTAGTGGCTGACAGGGGAGATCTCCGTTAAAGGTGCATTTTCACAGCAAAATGGTTCAAAATAATATTGTTAAATTTATAAACATTTAGAGGCTTAAATTATGTGCCTAGATATAATAAAGCGAAATAAATCTTAGCATATAATGAGTTCAAATTCTGGCCACTCATTACACACAAGATTCTTTTCTCGGTCTCGTATCGAAGGAGGTTTCACGAGACACGAATGAATCAAGTGGGTCATGAATGACGTATCTAAGTTCGTCATGAACGCTTATTTGATGACGGACTAAGTGTTGCGAGAATTGTATGTCTTTAATTAATATTTAATAAACATGTTGAATATTTTGAAACTAATTTGACTGGGTGCTGTTGCTGCCTATGGCAGCAGCAGCACCCAGTCAGATTAGTTTCAAAATATTCAATAGCTGTACTGTATAGTTTTCTAGAAATTGATAATCAATGAGTGCAGGGATCGCTCGATCCCAACACGGGTGGAACTTAGCTAGAGATGGCCGGGGCATAGCCAAACTGACTGGATTCCTCAGATGAGTAGCTAGTTATTCACCCGTCACATATTATAACAAGGGCAAAATTCGTCCGATATCCACCTCGTTGTCATAATTTTCTAGAGGATAGCCGAGAAATGAAAAGTGTTTATTTTAAAAAGAATGTTGCTGAAAGCTGTTACTGTTACCTTTTAACCGTTGACCACAAAATCGACATACGTCTTCCGGATCCCACGCGCATGGCTCCACTCAAGGTTGGGGTAGGTCCATCCATCCAGTAGAACCACAGAAATTGAAAGATTTAAAAGAAGAAGAAAAAGAAGAAAGAAAAAGAAGAAAGAAAAAGAAGAAGAAAAAGAATCGTCAGAAGAAGAAGAAGAAGAAGAAGAAGAAGAAGAAGAAGAAAGAAAAAGAAGAAGAAAAAGAATCGTCAGAAGAAGAAGGACAGGCACTCCATGCTCGCATTAACCATACGTCTAGCAGCGCGGGTAAAAATCAATCCGTGGTTAGATTCGTGTTGCATACGTGGTTAGTCTCGCCACATATTTTGCGACACTGTATCGGCATATTGATTGAAAATTGCGTGATAATGACCCTTGTGTAGACTCTAAGATGCACAGACAACTGGACATGCAAATTGCTTAAAACGGCAGTTACTAATTCACAGAATAGGCCTACACATGTCAAATCAGACTATCAAAAATAGCACAGAGACTTGATCGAGGATAGGACGCCATTTCTGCATGGACATTTTCCTGGGAGAATCCAACTAAACAGGAATATGGCTTTTCAGTTTATCGATCCATCATATGACGTCACAATCAACTACGTGGCGTGTACGGTCACGTCACAATCATTACGTCATGAATGACTCGATTTAGTCCGTCTCCAACGCTTAATAGTCCACCAGGTAGTATGAATTGTATGTCTTTACTATTGAATAAACACTCTGTCGAATAGGCAGCAACAGTACCCAGTTAAGTTAGTTTCAAAATATTTAACAGCTTACCTGTATAGTTGAAATTGATAGTCACGGAGTTCAGGAATCGATCGAGCGAGGCGTGGGTGTAGTTTAGCTAGTGATGGACGGGGCATAGCTACAACTGGAATTGTCCATTAGACAATACAATTGAAACTCTATTAATAAGAGACCGCCTTTTAACACTCCCTTAGACTGGTCTCTTAATGAGTTGTGGTTTATCATGCTATTGAAATATGGCTTGTTAAATTTTCAGCTCCGAATTCTATTTTAGACTTAGCTAGTATCGAAATATGAATTTCCGAGATAGAGATTTTGCAAACTTAACAACATCAGTTCGTTATACACGTTTGAATCCCAAGGTTCTGGCGGACGTGTTTTGGTCGGCGTGTTTGTACAAGGACGGCCACCAGATCACTCCCCGACCCCACCACCCATACCCTTGGGAACGACGTATGTGATCAATTAGGCCACGCCCACTCGTAGCCACGTGACACGGGAGGATCAATGAAAAAACGTGTCTTTAAATTTCCTTTACTACTGATTGCTCTATTGATTCCAATGATCACACTTCGATGCAGTTTCATGCGTTATGAGTCAACAATACAGAGTTTAGTAATCCATAACGGACCATTGACATTTCCTACAATTATTCGAAACATGTTGTTCTGGGGCGACCGAATCAAAACACTGATAGGGCTATCAGCGCCGTATCAACGGCGTAACCATGAAGTTGACCGAATCAAAAATCTTGAAAGGCCGCTGATAGCAATTGGCGATAGTGAGCTGATGTGTGCGCCGAATCAAAACACTGATATCGTATCAGCGTAGTGGCTGACAGGGGCGGATAGGAAATTTCTCTACCTCCGGGCTAGGCCGCTGTTAAGTGCCTGATAGAGCATTGCTTCCATATATAAGTCTCAACATATATTCTCGTTTTTTTGTTTACACATGCCATTATTTTAAGGGACTTACGTTTATTTGATAGTATTATCTTTCAGTTTTCGTCTCTTAATATTTTTTTATTTCAAAACTTTCTGCCTAATTTCCGTTTTCAAATTTCATTTCACACCACCACCACCCCCACCCCCATCCCACCGCTGAGAGAAATAAAGTAATTACACCGCCACCCCTCCTCCTTTACACCGCATACAACACCTACACCTGCCATCAACAGCGCATTATGTAGCAACAGGCAACGCATATACCCCTATCAACATCTTAATGATTTGATTTTTTGTTTTGGCTTATTTACGCAAACCTTCAGGGAAGCAACGCAACCCTTCGGGGAAGCACCTCAAAGAATGGCATGCCTCGAATACATCTAGATGTGAATGGCCAATAAAACTAAACCCACAACCCTCCCATTTTTTCACATTGAAAGAAGTTTTTTACGGATTTTTAACGGATTTTGGGGGATTTTCTGGGAGGTAATGGAGGGAGCCGATCTGTTGCTCAGGTTTATGTTGCGCTTATGTCGCCATACTCAGTTCATGTCGTCATGCTCAGTTTATGTCGCCATACTCAGTTTATGTCGCCATATATATTGCCATACTCAGTTTATGTCGTCATACTCGGTTACGCCACGTGTAGACTGACGTCACAAAACATAGTGCCATAACTAGCTCCGTCATAATTTACAACTTAATAAACATTCTATTGTATGGGTATTTCGAGAATACGTTTACTGGGAGCTGCTGCTGCCTTAGGCAGCACCAGCCGCCGATTGGATTGAATTCGAAACATTCAACATGTTTCCTGCATAGCTGCCTCGAAGTTCTGGGAATTCTGGTTTCAAGGACTATAAGTTGATTCCAACACGCCGCAAAACACTGGCTAGGCTGGACTATAGATGGGCGGGTTATAGCTTGAAATGGGTCCTATTGATGGAGATGATAACGATGACGATAATAATGATGATGATAATAATTTCGATGAAAATGATGGAAACTATGAAATGACAATAATTAATAACGTGATTGCCATGAATGTTTTCTGCAATTTTATTTAATAGTATTGTTTAATGTATCATCTTAATAAGAAACTGTTATCCGTCATGCAATTGTTTGTAGGAGCTGTTCCTTTCCATTCTTGTCCAGTCTGTATACATCATCTTTATCCACCCCACATCTCTTTCTCCTCCTCCTACTCCTACTCCTACTCCTCCCCCTCTCTCAATTCTGTCCCTGCCACTTCCCTTCCTCCTCTCCACCCCACCCCACCTCTCTCTCTCTCTCTCTCTCTCTCTCTCTCTCGCTCTCTCTCTCTCTCTCTCTCGCTCCTCCTCCTCCTCTTTCCATTCTGTCCTTGCCCCGTCCCTCCCTCCTCTATCTCTCTTTCTCCTCCTCCTCCTCATACTCCTCCCCCTCTCTCAATTATGTCCCTGCCACTTCCCTCCCTCCTCCCCATCCCGTCTCTCTCTCTCTCTCTCTCTCTCTCTCGCTCCTCCTCCTCCCTTTCTCTTTCCATTCTATCCTTGCCCCGTCCCTCCCTCACCTCTCTCTCTCTCCCTCTCCCTCTCCCCCTCCCTCCCTCCCTCCCCCCTCCCCCTCTCTCTCTCACTCTCACACACACCTTAATTTATTGTTTCAAAATTATTGCATGCGTATAATAAATATGTAGGGAAAGGGCAACTCTAATTTGTACGAGCTTGTGCCCGATTCCATTGTGCAAATGTTACAATAAAATATGTTTAAATCAAACACTCTTTGCTGTGTTAAAATGTGAGCCAAATTGGAAGAGAAAATTCCAAGATATCCACAGATCTAGGACCTGATCAGATACGGATATGCTTTAAGATAATCCATTGACTAAACACTCGGAACAGTTAGGGCCTGGAAGGCAAAATTAAATTGGCACTGTGAAGCAAGCACGAGCTTAAGACTTCAGATCCATGTAGATGGGATATCGGGAGGTGGGTGGTAACGGAGACGTCTCTGACTGAAGGGCAGTGTGAGACTGATGACTTATATGATGATTAATGATGATGATGATGATGATGTAATGATAAAACGTCAATGTACAAATAACAAAATTATGTTAAAGTGAAAAATTGTGATGATGTGATGCCATGTCGATACCATTATGACAAGTAAATGAGACACAGATACAACGCTGACGCGACTGAAGCTGATCAAATTGCATAGTATTAGGACGGAGACAATGTTGCAAAATGATAATGACAACCAGCATAGGGATATGATACAACTACCATGCCAGCTGCCCCCGTTGCCCTTTGGGCATGGGGGAGGGGGGGGGGGGGCAGCGGGGGGGGGGGGGGGGGGGGGGCAGCTGTGCCCTTTACACTTTTCTATTATAAATAATCTTTAGCTTAGAACTTCAAACGTGTTTTTAGAATATTCAGAGCAGACTGAGCTGTTGCATTAGCGCGTAAAGTAAGATGGGAGTGCTTTTAGGCTGGAGATATCTTAGCCGCGTGGTAACACTAGAACAAAGGATATCTCCATAATAATAATAATAATAATAATAATAATAATAATAATAATAATCGTTATTTATTGAGGATAGCACTTCAAGTACACGGCCTGATCTAGCAGCGGCCCTCATTAACATATATACAAATTTATATATATATATAATATGTACAAATTTATACATCTATGTACAGACAAGGAACTTAGGGAATCTATTTCTTATAATGATATAATATTCTGAATGTATTAAGGGTAATTTGAACAAAAGCTACTGATGCTTTCAACAGCAGCAAACTTTCAATCAAATTAGCATTGATATATTCAGCATTGTAAAGTAAATTCCTTTCCTTTCTGCTGAAATGCTTTGGAAACAATGCAAGAAATAGAAATAACGATATTTTTATGTGCTAAAATATAGAAACTAATTCTCAATTTCGTAGACAAATACAGCTAGGCACATTATAACATACGATTATACATACATACAGAAACAATAGATTTAGTAAAATTATTATCATTACCCACGCCGTCGAATGTCTTAACCCTTTAGTGACTAAATTTGTCAGGAAAACCTCGATTAGGTCTATCTATTGTGAAATGTCCGTTTCCAGAACAAGACAATGCCATTCTTGGAAATTTACCGCCGGAAAGACTGGCTCGATTATCGCGCCTGTCATTCCTGTCATAAATTTTCAAAAATAGTCCTCTGGACTGCATATGGTCATTTCTCTAGCCCATTTTATGGACTTGTTTCTAGGCTTGTGCATTTATGGGTCAAAGAGCGGAAGAATCACCAGATTTGACATAGCAATTCATAATGTAGGACAAAATCAGAAGCTTCAATCGAAGGTTTGTATCTTAAAGGTTAATTAGGCGTTTATAGTTTACTGAAATTAAGAACTCACCAAAGCACACGCACTCCCAATCACACACACTCACTTCCACACGCACATGAACTCATGTACCTACACTCCCGTGGGTTTACATCCAATATAGTAGGTCTACGCCAACATCTAACCATTTCAACACTAGTATTAGAACTCAAGGCATGCTATTAAGCTGTTGCATATCTTAAGCATAATTTGAATGAAAGGTCTTGATACCTTCGGCAGAAACACTATCCAGTCAAATTAGTATCAAAATTATACAGCAAGGGAACCTATTTTGTGTCTACATTTCGTGCTCTAATGATAAAGGATCCGGAAAGTTGAAAAATATACGATAGATATATTCATCACAAAGTAAGCATATGACCCGTAAGTGTGCACAATCACATACTAATCTGACGGACAATAGAATAATACAATTTCATAATGCATACACAAAATTATGTACATTAGGAGAAGTATTTTCCATGCATGTACTATATGACTATCCTGAAACTCTAACCTTTGGATTGGCGATATGTGAAATGGTCATTTGCTGGTCCGGAGGAGTGTTTACGACAATTGGACACAGGAATGATTGACTCGGTTACCGAGCCAGTCATTCCAGTGCTCCATTGTCGGAAACACTCCTCTCCTGGGCCGCCAATGTGCTTTCATTGTATGTTTAAGGTTCTCTTTTTTTCCCTTTTTTTTAACATTTTTTTTTATTGTAATAAATGTATTTAGAGAAAAGGATCTTGTGGCATACTCGTTTAACATACAAATATCCTTTTCAAATGGAAATATTACATAACGGTAGTTAAATTAGCGAGCGAGCGAGCGAGAGAGAGAGAGAGAGAGAGAGAGAGAGAGAGAGAGAGAGAGAGAGAGAGAGTGCAAACGAGAGAGCGTTTATAAATGATAACACAAAGAACTATTAGCATTACATTGCTCGGAAATGATCATATGCAGACCAAAAGAACACTCCTCCTGAAAATGTATGATCAGAATGACAGGCTCAGTCAGTGACCCAGTCATTCCAGTGGTAAACCCACAAAGAGCAGTTGACCTTTCGGTCCGCAGATGGCCACTTCCCAACAGACAATGCTCTGTAGAGTGCTCTAACTGTCTTTAAAGCAGACATTAATTTAATTCAAATGATTATAAATAAACAATTGTTAAATATAATTTAATAGAAGATGTGTATATGTAGACCAGGAGAAGACTTCCCGAAGATTCATCACTGCAACGACAGGTTCAGATGCTGAGCCAATGATTCCAGTGAGGAGCCCTCGAAAACAGTTGACTCCTGGCCAGCAGATGGGCATTTTGTTCAACATATTGCTAACCTAACGGGATATACACATTATAACTGTTCTCAGTGATTTTAATTTGCAGTTATAACTATGTTGTTATTACTAATTATCAGGACTATTGTTCCGATGCCCATTTGCGGGTCTGGGAGAAGTGTTTCCGAGAATTGGACACCGGAACGACTGGCTCGGTTTCTGAGTCATTCATTCCGCTGCTCATTTTTCGGGAACACGCCTCTCTTGATCGCAAATGGGCATTTGTGTACGTTTTATCTCTATTGTGCTAAATGATCATGGTTATTGTTCTTCCTAGTACTTATATTTGATAATATTGGATTGTCCGGCACTGTAATTATAAGTTACTTTTGTTCTTGTTTTGTGCACAATTCGTTTTCAATGTCCTCTGTAAATTAAGCAAAGCTATTGGTGGAGGTGATTTAGGTGGTCACACTTGGCCACTCCTGGCGTGTCCTTGATTGTTTTAAATCGCAGCAGATTCCGCGGCGAAGACGGGTAACCTTATCTCCGGGGCAATGGGGCAAAACAGAAGAAAATGAAAACATTATTATTATCATCATTATACGGGTAAACAATCACACATATTTGCGATGAATGATCCGAGTGTCGGAGAATGTTTAATATTAATAGTTAAAGAATTCCACATTTTTGCTCATGGGATACTAGAATTGACAACTCTCAAAATCAAAATTTTAAAGGTGCATATTTACACTAAATGCTTGAAAATAAAGGTGTTAAAATTGAGTACTTTTAGCGGCTTAAATTATGTGGCTAGCTGTATTGAAACGAAATAAATGTTAGCGTATGATGATTTCATTACCTATAAATTAATATAATGTTTTAGTTGTGAATTTGAATTAGAGGCACGAGCAGATTGCAGACCATTGCCCTCTTATTCTTTCACGCTGAATGAAGCTTTTCAGAACTGGCCAGGATGTCCTTTTAGGGTCGCGGCACTAACGCACCAATACACTAACACTATTCTGCTGTATTGGCATGAGCTAGGGTAAGCTCACTTAGCAGCGGTTAGAGCTCTGCAATTCTTTAACTTTCCTAGCCATCTTTTTTCTACGTCCAATTTAACGCGCAACGTGTCTTTAGGCCAACATGCATAAATCAACAACGTACTATTATCGCTCGATTTCAATCGACCGAGTTTCAACAGTTATATATGATACTGTAGATGTGTCTGTCCTAAATAACTGCGCAATAGATGCCCGAGAACTGCGTCAAATCTGGGACTTATATAACGCGTAAACAGATATTCAGACACATGAGTAACCTTGTCGTATTAACCCTTTAACCCCTACAGGCCAGAAACGAGAAATTCTTCACGATGTTAAGAGTATTATGCTGAATATTATGAATCTAACTTAATGGAGGGAACCCAGTTTTCGCTATACACCACCCATCTCTACCTAAGCCCCACCTAACGCTTTGTCCGCGTTGGCATAGATCGACTTCTGCTCTACACGAATATTAATTTTTAGAAAGATATACATGTAAGCTGTTGAATATTTTGAAACCAATTTGACTGGGCGCTGTTGCTGCCTATGGCAGCAACAGCGCCCAGTCAAATTAGTTTCAATATTTTCAATAGAATATTTATTAAATAAAGACTTACAATTCGTACAACGTGGCGGACTATTAAGCGTTTATAACGGACTTCATGCATGAGATAACTGACTATGCCCAATCTAAAAATAGAGGCGTGGCTTCTTTCAAGAATATTTTCTCGATTTCGTATCGAAGGAGATCTCGGGAGATACGAATGTGATTGTGCCGCGTTGCATATGATGTTGTTTATTATGACGTCATATCGATAAACTGGATCCTATATTGGGACGCGGTGCAGCCAACGGCAGCAGCACCAAGTTTCAGTCAAATTTATTTCAAGATATTCAACAGCTTTCGGTATAGTTGTCTTGAAACTGAGATACTGCTATTTCAGGGGCTAAAGTGTTAACATTATACAGTCCCACCACGTCGATCCATTACAGCCACCCGACCACCCCACTCCACCACCCACTCCACCACCCCCACCACGACCCCAATCATATCAACGTTCGTTCATTCATGGAATCGTACAACAAATCTTTAACTCATCGACCATCAGCGCTTGAACATTATCGCTATCAAAATATTCGCATAGGCTGTGATGGCTCCAGGACCGTCATCTCCGTGTGTGTTGTAATATTTAAGGCGTTTACATGCTAGTTCCCAATGCTAGGGTCTAGACTCGCGGCCCGTCATCTCCCATAGCTATCGTCATTTTATCTGGAACAATTTAAAGCAAATCCGACAAAACAATTTATTAAAGGTTCACGCAGAATTGTCCGAAATAACTTTGCTAACCTTGTGTACTTTTAGAGGATTAACGCGTGTACTTCAATGTAAAGAAACGAAATAAATCTTAACATTATGATGATTTCGTTCAGTCGTGAATTTGAATTAAATATACGTCTCTAATACAATTCCACAACTTAAAATTATTACATTTATTTATACGGAAAGAGATCGTCATGTCCTAAGATTTATTTTGTTTTATTAGGCTACATTGAGGTACATAATGTAAGCCTCTAAAAGTAAACAATTTCAACAATTTTGGGTTTTTTATGAATGTTTAAAGTTACATACTACACTACGCTATGCAGTATAGCGAACTGCATGCTACTGCTATATGCAGTGTATGTGAGCTACCCTATGCAGTATAGTGAACTTTTATCCACGGGTCAACCATATTCAAATAAATTATGCGGCTAATTAGTATCTCATGGGTGAATCCACATTTGGTCCGCCCATCTATAGCTAAGCTCAGCCCATGCTTTGCGCGTGTTGGCATCGCTTTATGTTCCTAGAGTCCTAACGTCAAGGTAACTATGCAGCTAACCTGTTAAATATTTTGAAACTAATTGGACTGGCCCTTGTCGTTACTGCTATACAACAGTTCCCAGTCAAATTTGTTTCAAATTATCCAACCTAAATATTTATTAAATAGTAGAGACACAATTCTCACAACTACTGGTCTATCCCAGATTCATGGAGCAGGACCTTTGTCAATCATGATTGGGACGTCAGCCCACATGTGACGTAATCTATTACAACGGCATATATTTGACTGACAGATCGAATGCATCCATTGCATTCATACACTCTTCATGGTACATCATACATCATCGCAAATCTGCTTCCTAGGAGATTTCTTAAACGTGAGAAAACAATGATTATCATGTGAGGTTTTTGTCACGGTTAGTGTTTGGAATTTCTTAGTCCAGGTTGCTGCACCTTACCGATTGCTCATTGATAAGTGCTGCACCTTACCGATTGCTCATTGATAAGTGTCGCTTCAGTATCTCTCCCCGCGGGGGCATGCCTTGTGGGATAACCACCAGGCTCGGGCTGTGGAGATACGCAGCCCTCATGCTCGACTATGTGCGATTGATTCTGGCACGGCACGACATATGCCTCCCTTTTCTCATGGGTCTGCCAGGCCTCCATCTCTGTGTTGCCATACAGACTTCTTAAATGTTAGCACTCACCCCTATTGAGTCGATGCCTTCGTGGTGCACTGATGCCTCCTTGTGCCATTGGTTGAAGCGGTCGCACACAACCCTCTGGTACTCCTTGGTGATAGCTTCTTCCAGACAGCGATACCCAAAGCAAGGAGGCTGGCCTTGACATCGTCGCTATTGCTTCCGAACTTAGTCCTAAACTCGAGGTATGTCGCCCACATGGCCCGGCTGAACAACATAGTTTTCTTCCCCTTCCCCCATTCCACTGTCAGGCCGCCTGTCGTCCTATTATGTTGCTAGCTACGAGGTCGATGGCATCGAGTCCTGTGAGGATGGTCTTGAAGACTGGTTGCAGGCTAGCCATGACTTTGTCTGCTAGGCCCCCGGCCAGTTCATCTTTGTGTGTTGTAATTGCGAGTTTTGTCGTCGTGCTGTATATAGCTATCTGAAACTTCCGCGCCTCGCCCGTGTGTTGGTATCCAGTCAGACTTGGCCATAATAATCTCCGCCAAGACACTCCTTGCTAGCCGCAGAGCTGCTCCTTCCATTAATTGAATGCGCTCGCCCATGAGCTTGGACAAACCAGACAGTTACCGGTATTCATTGTATTTACTACAGATAAACTAATGTACCATGCCACTATCAATGTCATGTGGACCTATCCTAACACATTCAGTAACTTCATACCACAGCTTGGAGGAATGCACATGTTGATGAGTTTCCGTGGATCAAATAGTACTTTGATGCCAGATTCTGGGGTAGAATCTAACATGGAGGGTACATTTGGAGGTGTGTCAAAAATGCTTACTGGAGCGAAATTCCCGCATAGTCTTAGAGCATGGCGTATTTTAATAGATGAACTATTGCGTGTGGTTATAGAATGTGTAGATGATCATGCAGCTCTCGTAAAAAGACTGGATGCCAGGGCGGAAGAAAGTCGAACATCTAAGCTTTGGATGGACAATTTAATTAAACCTGTTCTAATCAAGGCGTGCATTGTGAGGGCGGAGCGGGAAGCAGACTGGGCATTATATTTATGGGCAGTGAAAGCAATGTTTCCTTATTTCTTTGATGCAGCACATTTCAACTATATATACCAGCTACGATCTCTATTCTCTAAGGTGCATTGGAAAACTCGCAATGATAATTTGATTAGAGTTTCCACAAGGCAACCATATGATGTGTTACAGACCTGGAATTTGGAATGCAATCTGGTTAGATATGTGCATTGAAACATCATTTATGAGGTATGGACATCGCTCATGAGGCATCATCGCCATCGAGCCATTAGCGCTGTCCAAATTGGCACTGAGTTTGCATATTATTAGCGAACTCATCAAGGATGTAGTAGCAATAAACGATACCAACAGTTAACCGCAAGTCACAGTCCATAAGGAGGAGATGCATTCGCGTGTGGTAGCAGATATACAGGGTAAGGAGAAACCTCGAAAATGTAACGTTTTCAATAGATCCATTGGATTGCAATCGGCCTGCTAGAATCATCAATATCAGCAGTGGGAGGATTGGGCCAGATGGTGATAATTGCAGACCCATATGTTAAAATAAGCAAACAACATATACCATCGTCAACCTTCGAAGATAGCGGAGACATGCGCATAACTAAGACCAAACATGTTTTGAAGAAGAAGCTGAAGTGTAACATTCAGGCAGACACTATTAAAAATGCACAAGTGACTATCATTGGTTGTGGTCTGGAGTTGGTAATCTAATGGTCAGCATATGTGCCAGTTTTGGACATTTCACGTCACCAACTTTTTGCATTATATTAGCAGTCAGCTACAGAGCACTGGTATCTATCTCCTGTTTGACAGATACTAAAAATCCAGCATACAATGTGGTACACGGATGACCAGGGCTGCATGGGTTGCAAGCAGGCATGGCCAACTAAATGAGCATACACTTCTTCCACACTTCCTCCGCGACAGAAAGTTATATTGACTTTCATAGAGAACAAGATTCAACTAATAAGTATCATTTGCCAACTTTTGAAGGAACTTCAACACTTACCCTCTCCAAATGGAAAGATACTTGTTGTAACAGACATTGAAAATGTTTCAATCGAGATTTTAGGGGTACCTTACAAGAACGGTACGAACTAAACATGAAGAAGCCGATATTGTCGTAGGTCAACAAATGCTTGAACTGGCACTATATGGATAATCCTGTATTAATGTAATTTGTGATGATACAGATGTGTTTCTACTCCTCATTCCTTTCTATTCCCACCAGCAACTGGCATATGACCTAACAATGTCAGGCGCCATACGTAGCAGAACTGTAGTGTACAAGAAGGCCCCAGTAGTTAAGCACGCATGCATTGCTGAAAGAGTACTTGCAGCACACGCCATCTCTGGATGTGATACACTTTCACATATAGATGGCATTGGGAAATGTAATATTGTTAAGCCGCTTATGTGTGGATATTCAGTGAATAAACTTAGCAAAGTGGAAGAGCTTATGGAAGACGTAATTTGTGAAGCTACTGCATTTATAGCCTCATGTTACGGATCCAAACAGAAGCAAACGATGTCCACAGTCCGATTTGACATTTGGTCATCAGAATGGCTAAAGCAAAAGTAACACCACCGTAACTGAAGGCGGTACCTCCAACAACTGAGTGAATAATGAGTATGTGTGCTCGTACATTATCAAGCCATGATCCGGATGTCATCTTCGGAGAATGGCCCACGTGCTTTTGATGCTGTACATTCTGGATGGACATGTAATGATACTGAACAGTCACTCTTACCTATCACTTTGCCACATGCTGTGTTAATCGCAGCACTTGGTGTATTGCCCATGATAAGGTGTGTGTTTCTCTACACAACCCAACGGTAATATGTGGTTGCTCTGTCGCGCACGTTCCGTGCTCTGTTCTCTACCTCTCTTCAGATTTTAAGTGTTAAAGCTTAGTACAGTATAAATATATTCCAAGATAAGGAACTAACCCCAGTGGAACAAATTTCTACAATCCTATGTTACACATTTTAATATGATATGCCAACAACTACAATCTATGTCGAAAGGAGAGTCTGTCGGTTGCTAAAATGTTGCGCAATATTCAGTATCTATGTTATGTATGCCTAGTACGTCTTTCCCTTAATCTTCCGAACTTTTTGAGAGAATGACAGATCTGCGTTGTAGGGACACTTTCAGTAGTTTTGATATATGGTACGGCATAGGTTGAAATAAATATGATTGTTTTCACAGCTAAAAAAGGATGAGTCAAGGTGCCATTTTAAAATGCTAAGAAAATACTTTCCCCACGCTTCTCAAAGTGGCAACTGGCTGGTTTATGATCAGTGTATAGCATAGTTATAAAAACTTTGGGAGGACACTAAAAAACTCGTTCATCACACTACAGCTGGACTATATGTATAAACCCAATATATCCTTTAACATTATCCTCATATATCAATACAATATTGATCCGAGTGTAAATAAATTGAATTTCATTTCATTTCCCTTCGACCATTCCAGTTTCACCTATTCCCAGCCCACCTCCATCTAAGCTCCACACACACTTCCCCTTGTTGGGATTGATCGATTCCCGAATGACTTATCTATCAATTTCCTGAAAACTATAAAGGTAAGCTGTTGCATATTTTGTAACTAATTTGACTGGGTGATGTTGCTGCCTATGGCAGCAACAGCGCCCAGTCAAAATAGTTTCAAAATATTCAACAGAATATGTGTTAAATAGTAGACATACAATTCGTGCAACAACGCATAGTCCATCCTCATATATACGTTCGTGACGTACTTATCTACGCCATTCGTGACATCATAATGACGTCATTCATTATGATGTCATTCTACACGTCACGTAGTTGATTATGTTGTCATATGATATACGGATATACTTGAGTCCATTTTTGTTAACATACACCAGTTAATTTTGCTGCTCAGCAGCAACCATGGTTCATGTCTTGATCGCTTTCACCAAAGATTTGTCCAGCATGTCGAGTACTTGTTTGACCTGATCTCTGGTCAGTCTGAAGTCATGTTGAAAGTGTTCCTCTTCCAGTTCCAATGGACCTTTCCAGAGTAATGACGTCATATGATGTCATAATAAGCTAAGCTCCGTGTAGGATAACGTCATAATCATTGCGTCATAAATGATTCTATACGGGCCGTCGTTAACTCTTAAATGTCCGACACATTGTAAGAATTGTATGTTTCTACTATTTAATAAACATGCTGTTGACTATTTTGAAACTAATTTGACTGGGCGCTGTTGCTGCCGTAGAAGCTGGTGTTGGCGCCACTGAAGTTGTATACGCACCTAAACAGCGTACCAGTATAGTTTGTAAGAAATTGATAGTCATGGCATTCGGGGATCGATAAATCCCAACACGGCGACGGGTTGGTGGAGCTTAGCTAGTCATGGGCGGGGCATAGCAAAAATTGGAAAGGTCCATTCCTTCACTAAGTGATAGGATGCACGATGTTGGTGACGTTTTTGAATGATTTTATTGACCGACGACCTATGTTTTCTTTTTCCTGGCATTTTGCTGTCTTCTGTCGATGACAATGCCAGCCATACAAACGAAATGGCTATTCTCTTACACTTCCTGATGTAGAGATCGGGTGATCTTGGGTTGCTGTGACATTCTGAAAAAAACATCACGCATATTATAGCAAGCTAAATGATTGCATATGAAAAAGACAACATTCAAATGCACAGACGTACCAATTTTCACTGATATATGAATGTTCACTTCACACATGCAGTGACGTGAATACAGATGCCGCACGGATACGGAACACGGATAACGTACAAATGAATAATGTACAAATGGATGTCCAGCTTAACGTGTTTCATATTCACAGATATAGCCGAATATTGCCGTGTCTCGATCACCATTCGCGAAGCGTAGTATCGTCGGTGACTGTCGTGTACGCATGTTGACGGTCGAATCTTTATCAGGTATTTGATGGCAGACCAACTGGTGTGAGTCAATGAAAAGTTTGCAATACATAGTTCACGTAGTCCGCTGGTTTCTCCTCATTTTCCACCAGCGTAAAATCTCAATTGTTCGCCTTCTCGTAGTCGGTGTGTGTCCTACTGCTTCAAATACGAGCTGTGTTCACATTCATTTATTATTTGAAACGAATATTCAGTTTATTATTGTTCTGTTTCTGAGCTCCTTCCATCCAGTTCTTTATTTCTTCACATACATAAACACGTTTGTCTCCTTAATTCTAAAACACTGCAATCTTCCTTCTTCATCATTTATTTCACAGATAGCATCAAACTGCGATTTCTCATTGACTTAACAAATAGGGTAATCGTCCCGCGAGTCCTCTCGTGTCGTCCATGACTGATCTTGATCTTACGATCTGAATCTGTTCCACCCATAATTATGCTATATTAGCTAGGTAGAGTAAACCATATCACTTGGCCTGTCAGAGTGCATGCTTTAGAATGCTTTGGCTAGTCCACCAGCTTACGGCGGTGGTCAGTGAGCCAGCGGTGGACATCTTGGCTGGTTGATAGTGTTACGAGTGGGCTCTTCGTTGCCTCGTTGGCTATCGCATATGTATCGACCCCCTCGTACGAGGACGACGGCAAGTTCAGTTTGCGAGTCGGTCTTAGGATGCATGGTTCCCACATATCCGGGTGCACATTCACGCCCAACAGGTTCAATTCCACCATGACGTCGGACGCAATACTTCAAACGCCTTCGCGCTCTGCAGACCACATTGTATTCCACATGGTGGGGGATGGGAAGTAGTTGTTTCTCTCAGAGTCTAGCTAGTCAGAAAAAGGCTCCATTCCACAAACTGCCTACAGATATGCAATACAAACGTTTGGAACATGAAAGTTTTACCGAGAAATGGTTAATGATGCAATGATTCCTGGGGGGGGGGTGGTGGTTCTCAGACAGTAACAATTAAGTTTGCCCCAACCTACAGAACAATTGTGGCGCAGATGGCTTCTACAGCAGTTGGTCTTCCCCAATAGTCCTAAAGTAAGAATTGTTGGGGCTGTAGGTGGCTTTTACCACAAGTGGTCTTCACCGGCAGAGAAGCTGGTGCTGGCGCCACTGAAGTTGTGTACGCACCTCTAGCATAGGAAGAGTGTAATAAATATATCCACAGAATATATCCAGATGAAATCTTATAGCGAGGACACGGATGGGAAGATCAATGTGTTTATTGTTTTATTGGTTTAGCTTATTGGTTTTCACAGAGGGTAAAGAGAGGATACAATTGATGATTTCAGCAACTGAACGGAAATGGATCAGCTTCTTGACAAGGTGCCAATGAGCAGTGATTTAGGCAGATGTAGGAAATGGATCATGTACGGTGGGCCAAGTTATCCTCAGATAACCTACACCACAATGGAGATTTGGGGAAAGGGGGATCCATATAGTCAGTATTTGATGGCGATTGTCCTATTCATACCAATTGGTATACAGATAATACCACAAAAAATTGTTTTATTATCTGAATGAGTGAGATATCCTACCCGCAATACATGTTGTTAATGTACCAGGCTCTGCAGTGACCAGCTCGGGAACAATGGCGGAAACCTGGACGCCGGACTGTCAAAGTAAAATAGTGGATTCAGTTCAAGCTAATCGCAGTTGCCAATTCCAATGTCCATCATTAGGGACAGGGCCATCCCCTAGTGGAGTGAGCGTTTTGACTTGTGTTTTATCATGACCGTCGCCTCCGTTGCCATGAGCAAAATAATAACAGAGGTAAGTCACAGTAAAAGAAAAGGGTAATGCAACAAAAAACGGTGTGAGGGGATGTAGGGAGTTACTTTAGGAGGAATAGTCAAACTGGGAACGGTGTGATTGCACCTTCCGTGTGTCGAGAAAGCCACAGCGCAATCCGCTGCACTAGATTTAGAAGTCTCAGGATGTCTATTGCTCATTCCGGGAAGCAACGAGACAGAGTTGAGTTAGCGGATGGCATAGTTTTGCCAAGGTTGTTACCAAAGTATACGGTTTAACTCTCTACGTTATCCTACCTAATTATCACAGAAGATTTAGCCTAGCGTAATGGATATCCAAGTTTACAATTGTTGTGCACGTAGCAAAATAGAGGTGAATGCACTGCAGTAGGTGTCTGCCCAGTAAAAAGCCCAAACGGCTTCTGTTAAGGACAGGCAGGCACCGCAGGAAGGATCTAACTTGAATATGAAGAGAAGACGTGGTCTGAAGACTGGTGGTTAGAGGATGAGGGCAGCTGTCTAATAAGTCTTTGCAACAATGATAATAGTGTAACCCAACAACTGAGGCAGCTGATCTCAAGTTCTTCCGCATAAAGAATGACTAATGTAGCTGAGGATACTTTATTTGTTTAACGTTCCTATGATCCACTCCCATGGTTCGGTGGAAGAAAGGATCTTCTAAAATGTTACTATATGTAATCTTAAGAGTGTGTGTTCAATTAGTAGTCCTATGTAAGTAAATATGCAGTAGTCACCAACTGATATTATGAATATAAATGAAGGAGTATAAAGAGTACTGCTCCATTCGAGATTTATTCCAGAAGCAAAAGGATTGACGCAACCAAATAAGTGACTGATGATCTACTTTAGAGTGAAAATGTCCAATGGGTAACACTAACTGCCTAGCAAATACTATAATATGAACATAAGGAAATATTATTATACGGAATTTCTTAGAATATTGCCTAATGAAATATTAGAACTTATATATTTTGAAATGTAAAACCTATATATTATGGAATATTATAACATTATGTTAGGAAATATTGTAACCCATATATTATAAATATTTTAAACATATTGCGAAGTATTATAACGTATGTTTGATTATTGCATTCAGCGGCTGTAGTAATAGAAACGCCATACAGCTGCAATCAGTTCTTCTCATTTGACCACTGTGTCTAGCCCTCAGCCAAAGACTTTCCTTATGTCCATTTTATATCTGATTGTACCGAGTACTTTTTTTCTTGAGGTCACGTCGCAGGAGGGTTAACAGATTTATGCAATGACGTCCTCTCCTAACTTTATATTTGCTGTCACCCGGTAGAGTTAATTCGAAGGCTCCCTGTGTCAGTGTGTCTTCTGGCATCCTCAACACACGGCCAAATACGGACCATCATTTCTTGGCGACTTTTACGGACAGCAGTGATGTATTACACATCTGGTAGAGTGCATCATTGGAAATTATGCTGTCTGGCCATCGGTGTCCAGTGATGGTGTGGAGGTGTTTGCAGTGGCAGGCATCACGTTTATCTAGAGCTGTCTTTGGAGCTGCCCAGCTGTTTCAGTTATACAGCATCAATGATACACAGATTGCGTTGCATAAACATAGTATTATAATCCTATATGTAAAAGAATATGTGAACAATGAGTCCAGGAATTATATTCTACAGGCTGAAATGTTCACTGGTGTATGATTTGAGCGTGGAGACCATTCCGGTCTATGACGAAGTGCTAAAGTGGCGGCTTGTACTGATGTGAGTAAGCTGTTATAGCTGCTGGTACGAGGAGTTAAATCTATGCACTACTAATTATCTTCGATGATTACCAAGTTACGGTACTTCGGGTCATCACATGCCACACTTATAAATGAATCACCCTCCGATATTGTGTATACATATCCGAAGCCATAAAGCGACAGTTCTACGATAACAGTTGAAATCGCATTTACCACAACTGGAAATACTAAAGAGATACTTACTGTCTTATTGCTAGGTCTGATGAAAATGCGTGAGGTATAAAGACATCAAACTAGAAGTATCCCCAAAAGGACACATGACACATTCAAACAACCATTGAGACAGCGAAAGAAATTAAGTCAAACTGTGCTGACAACCAGACTCTTTCTGAATTGAGCAAGATGGCTGAAATGCTGGGCAAACAGATTCTTCTTTTCGAAACATGAACGAACACTGAAAGCTGAATAGGTGGATTCTTCACATAGAGCAGAAACGCTGTGAAGTTTGCAGAAGAATGGCGGAAGCAGATAAACGGCACTTACTCATCAGTGTTCCATCTGTGAATAACCAGAAGTAAGTATTGGTGGGGATCCAGGTGGCTCCTACCACAATCTCCAATATTCTGGATAAATGAAGATATGCAAATTTCGAAAGCTATGAAGAGTTCCGCCATAACTGTTACAGTTCAAAAGACGTAGCTAGGTGACGAACTACACACTTCGTCTGAGACGAAAAGGCAGGAATGGTTCCTCAGTCCACAAGACCACAACCCATCCTTTTCGCGTTTAAGAGACACATTTTACTGCTGGGAGGTTCCGCAATGTTGACAAGTTTGAGGTTTTTGGAATCCATGAATAAAGTTTCACAAAGGACGATACATTGGCAGCAGAAGTCGAAAGGTAGAAGTACAACATCGTTGCCCCTGGCGTGATGGCAATAGACGACTTTTCAGGCGCACGCGTTCTGCTTGGCCCAGTATGGACAAGTCGGAAGGTCTACCATTCTTTAGCGAAACTCGCGACAAAACGTCAAGGTCCCCAACGATTGCCAATTCGAAACAATTCTCACTGATGTGTTAGAATCCCAAAGGACACAGTTTAGCAACATGTCCACGTAGAGGAAAAGCAATGCGTTGACTGTGTCACAAACTGCATAATTTACTGACTCGTTGGACAAAGAAAGGACACAGAAGGGACTGCCTCATGCCCTCACTGGTCGAAAGTTAGTTCGAAAAGGAATGCATGTGGAGGGCAAAACTTTTCCTTTTCTAGCAGCACGAAATTTTGGAAAGAAGGGAGGGACTCTTAAGATGTACTAGGCTTCTACATCCTAAGAGTCGCCCCCTTCCTTCCGAAATCTGATTAAAAGTGGTATTGTACTATTGTTTACGTCATAAGCGTATTGAATCAATAAATCTTCATCAATTTCCAGTAAATTGTCACCTCATGGTCATTATGTCACGTGATTTGGTTTCCTGCCTCAGCTCTCACACGCTTATGATGTAAACAATAGTACAATACCACTTTTAGTCAGATTTGCCTTATTTGTTTTTATTTTATTCCTCTCTTTTATTCCATCGTCTTTTATCATTTTAATTTCTTTTTGCCTTAGTTTCCTTTCTATAGACTGAGGTATTTCTGGAGTCACGTGATATTGGCAAATTTTATGACGTCAAGACTTTTGGAGGTATACTTCTCGTACCTAAAGCGTGTGCCTGTATACGATAAAATTAATTTAACACTGATTGTGGCTTTATTTTTTGACAATATCACAATCACGTGAATAGAAAATTAATTCGTTAGTTAAAATCGAGGAAATTATTAATTTACCATACCTGGTGACTCTGAAATAATGTGTTATATCTTAGAAAAACCGGTGTCAATTGAAGCCTCTTCTGTGTATAAGCGTCGAACCTTTCCAATTTAAATCGTATTGAATTGCACTAACAATTACATATGATATAGGAATATCCGCCACATATTCTTTTTTTTTATTACCTAGCCCAATACTAATCGAAGTAAATATCTCAGGAGTTCAAGCGTCTCCTGCCGTTTTTCACACCCATATCCTTGGTTTGTTACAGTGGCTGAGGGGATGGGTGAAATACATTGAAAGATGAAGAAAAAATAATGGCCCTTGTGTGACCAGATTGTGTTAACTTCAGGTATAACAATCATTCAATCAATCAGTCAATCACTCAATCATTCAATCATTCAATCATTCAATCAATCAATCAATCAATCAATCAATTATACTATCAATACTATGAGCATATTTGTACTCAATATCTTTCTTTATTTAATAATTAATTAATTATAAATTTAATAAATATATTTACTAAAAGATATGTTCATAATATACAGCATGAGCCCACCCCAACACACACATAGACATCAGTGAGTGATGGCCCTCTCAACTAATAAAATTGGGAGGCTAATACCCTATCTATAAAACTAACATTGTAATTACTTTGTGATTTGATACCCGATTTAGGTTAAACTGGGTTTAAACCTCCTTATTGTATTCCGGCCAAAATATTCAGCAAAATACATATTAAATCAGATTAATTTCAGGTCACACTTAAATTATTGTTTGTTTGGGGTAACACACTTAATATGTTGGTTAATATATAGATAGACTTGATTTTTATTTTTTATCATTAATTCGCATGGTAAATGAAGAAAAGCATTATTCATTTAATATTATTGAATGCTTATATATCCAAATTATATTATATGGTTTAATACTATAAACAGATCATAGTTTAAGGATAGCCTCAGTGAGATGTCCAGATTACATGGCAGTATTCAATTTCAATATACCTGGCCATATAGAATATGAACTTTCATGGTATACACACTTACCTTGGGAAATGACACCTAGACTGCCAGAGATCAAAGTAGACTTTAGAACCAGGAGGCGCAATGGGTATGGCGAGCCTGTATCTCTCATCTAGGATATCAGTATTTTAATAAGAAACATTGAAAATTAGGTTTCAAACACATATTATGTCCGGAATCATGAAAATCTGCACTTAAATGCAGAAATTGGTGTTGAAATGCAAACATCTTTGTGAATTTTGCAAAAGTTTACAGAGAAATATATTAATTTTGACAGTTAATATGCATATCTGGGCTGAAAATGGCAAATTTTAATAGAACATTTCGTCCAGTGTTTAAGATTTAACAGGATACTAGAATATTTTGACCTAAAATGCGAGAATATTTGTGAAAATACAAAAATTTGGTAATGAAATCTGTGAATTTGGGATTAAAAGCAAATGTTCACGCAGAAATATAGAAATAGTGTTTAAAATTTAAGCTGGAAATGTAAAAACTCTGATCCGAAACATGGCCATTTTGGATTCTTATGCCACATCTCTTGACAGGAAACAAGAAAATGTGGCTATGTAGTGCAGGAATATGTGTGAAAATGCCAAGATTTGATTATAAGCAAGTGTTTACCCAGACAGATATAGATTTTGACAGTTAATAATCATATCTGAGTTCAAAATGCTAATTTCTTTTCAAATGACAAGTAATGTGTAAAGCTGGAAATGTGAAGCTTCTGGTCAGAAACATAAAAAGTCTTTGACAGGAAACAAGAACATTTGCACTAAAAAGCAATCGCCGTTCTTCATAAACAAAAATATGGGTGCAAAATGCAAAACTATGAACAGTTATGTTGGAAATACAAGCATTTCTGTACGAAGAATTGATATCTAAGTTCCAAATATGAACATTTTACCAGGAAGCGTGCACATTTTAGGTAAAAATGAAAGAATTTAGACTTAAAATGGAAACACTTGACTATGCAATGATGGCCACTGACCAACAATGTCAAATTCCTATTCAACAGGCCCAAAATCTGTGCTGAAAATTCATCAACGATATGAAACAGATCCGCGTTTAACCCTTCAATCATCAAGCCGCCGAAAAACAGCGTCTGCAGTGGTTTTTGTGAATATTTTCAAGAATGTATTACTATAATGCCTGGCTCGATGTCTGAGCCAGTCAGTCCAGTGATAGGATTTAAAAAAATAAATTTTGTTGTTCTGCATTCACTAAGTAAAAATGACAATTTTATTAGCCAATCTGTACCAGTAAATGGGATAATTAAACAAGTTTAACTGGCTAGCATCCTTGCTGAAATGTACACTGCTATTATCAACATGAGTGTGTTGTGGGCAAAACAGTCAGTCAAATGGGTTAATGAATATACATATACATGTATGATGTTCGTGGGTCATGTTGCGTTTATCATATAGCTAGTGCAATGGCCGAAATATAAACAGCGTATTATATTTCTAACCTTTAAATGGTCAAGAATTATCACGAAAATTTAGATCTTTATTCATCTTTGTTCATTGTGCATCGCGAGCCAAGAGAAGGCTACTTTTGGAAATTTACCACTGTAATCACTGCTTTGTTTATCGACTAAGTCATTCCACTGGTAAATCTTCAAAAATGTGTCTTATCTTGGCCTGAGAATTGGCATTGATATCATTGTATAATAAGGCTTGGGAATTAAAAGGTTAATAAACGGAAACTCAACTTTTTACCTATTATATTATATACACCTGTGCAAAAGTTAAGCACCAGCAAAAACAATAGAACGTAGAAACATGATGGTACAACTAGGCTGCCATACTTTTTGTCCCCGCGTTAGCTGACATAATTCCAAGTACGAAATGCACATGCATGCATGACTTCACGCCGCTTGATGTCCGTGCGTGGCGGGAAACAGCACACGTGTTCAGTTATGTAAAAGTCCAGTTTGAGGTGTAGAACATTACATACAGATTTAGGCGACAAGATTAGGAATTTTGTGTTCATGACCGTGGTTTATTTGTACAGAGAGAATTAGCTCTTGATTGTGAACCGCTATGGCAAGACGAAGGTTAAGTGATCGTGTGAAATGGCAAATCATAGGCATGCATACCACTGGTATGTCATGCAGAGAGATTGGCAGACAGCTGAACATTAACCATACTGTAATCAGTCGTTTGATTGCAAAACATGGGCAAACTAACGAGGTGAAGGACAGGCCTAGATCTGGAAGACCGAAGAAGACTACTGCCCGTGATGATCGAGCCCTAGTACGCCTTGTTAGGAGATCTCCATTCACCAACAGCAGAGTGCTCAGCCAGCAATGGGAAACGCGCAATAGAGTGTCAATGTCTACCGTCAAAAGGAGACTGTATGCTGCTGGCATCAAAGCTAGGAGACCTGTCAGGCGTCCTCTCCTCACTGCACACCACAAAGAGGAGCGTCTGAGGTGGTGCAACGAAAGAAGACACTGGAACATGAGATCCTGGAGACGGGTACACTGGTCCGATGAAAGTCGGTTCCTGCTTCATGCCACAGATGGTCGAACTCGTGTATGGAGGTCCAGACGCACGGCGTACGACCAACGTAACATCATGGAAGAAGTTCCATTTGGTGGAGGTTCCGTTATGATATGGGGGTGCATCTCATTTGATTGTAAGCTGGATCTGTTGACTGTACCTGGAACACTAAATGGACAAAGATATCAAGATTCCACACTGGATAGAGTTGTGGTCCCTCATTTTGTAAATCATGCACCTGGAACCCACCCTATATTCATGGATGACAACACCCGACCACATCGTGCTAGAGCTGTGCATGAATACCTCCGCCAGAATGCCATCGAAACCCTACCATGGCCAGCAAGGAGCCCTGACATGAACCCTATTGAGCATATCTGGGACATTCTGGGAAACATGGTGAGAAGGAGGGATCCTCCTGTGCAGAACCTATAGGAATTAACAGACGCACTCCATCTTGAATGGCAACGAATACCACAATGGCGTATCAGTCGGTTGGTGACCAGCATGAGACGTCGTGTCCAGGCCGTCATCCAGGCACAAGGTGGATATACCCGGTATTAATAATGACAGTCTCAAACTCGTGCACAGATGTTAAACTTCGTTTTCAGACACCATTAATGACAATCTAGCCACGTGTGTCAACTGTAGGGCAATAGTTGTCAGTTGTGTCAACGTAACCATATTCAGGCCTCGTTTCAAGTTCAAACAAAAACATACAGTGTTTCCCCACCATCATAATCAGCATTCCTCTAGTTGCATTATTACCTCTTGCACTAAGATGGATGGGTACATAAATGTTTATGCTATTGCTTTCTCCATAGCACATGAATATACCCTCGCATGTGCGTAATAATAGGGTGGTGCTTAACTTTTGCACAGGTGTATATATGACATAAAGAGCAATGTTTAATTAAGATTCAGATGAACTACCACACAGATCAGACACAACAGTCTCTCTAACATCAAAGAAGTTAAATTATGAATTTGAGGTTAACAGTCAACATGTAAAATATTTTTAACCCCTTTACGCTTTAATGGTCGAGATTTGTCAATAAAATCAAAATTTGTGTTTAGTGGATGTCCATTTATAAGCCAAGGGGAAGGTTTTTTAAATTTATTACTGGAATGTCTTCCTCGGTTATCAAACTAGCCATTCCAGTGGTAAAATTTGAGAAATTCTCTTACATTGTCTTGCAATTTGACATTTGTCATGACCAGTGCAGAAGCCATTCTTGACAGGCTTGATCATTAAACTGAACTTAAAGGTCTCATCTATTCATAAAAGATACATATCCTAGCTATATTTATGACTATTTGTTGCTTTATGGACACTTTAACTAACTAGAAATGTAGCCGCCATTTTAGATAGAGATTTGCTGACGGCATTATGTCAGACTCTATTGTCTTCGCCGGTGAGCAATTGGTCGTATACAACCATTCCGGTAATGCTAAAGCTAGTCATTCTTACGCTGGCTTCTAAGGTGAGCGCGTTGTCGTGCGTAGCGTAGTTCAATACTCGTTGTGTATATTTTCCATGGCGCAATTGACAACAACTATATTTATAACAAGTTTACTGAAAACTGTTGCTGCCTATAGCAGCAACAACTTTCCGTCAAATTGTTGTCAATATAATCAGCTGATCTTCTTTTCGTTCGCTGATCATACCGCCAGTCCTGTAAGTGACTATAGACATGATCATAAGCGTTAAGTGCGTGGATCCATGGTTTATTAGAGTGCGCCGTGCGGCCTGGAACCTCCGTCTTCAGCACTCGAGGCTTCTGTCAGGGTTACCTCATCCTTACCTCATTTAGTCTCCTCTTACGACACTCAGAGGATACGGAAGGTGTATTCTAAGCCCACCTACAGGGTAAATAATCAGCTCATAATACAAGTGTCACCAGATAAAGATTTGATAGCAATTTGGCTGAAAATCGTTGACGCAACAGCTTTCAATAAAATTGTTCTCAAAATAATAAGCAGTGTAATCAACGTTGCAACCCTTTCTGAAGATATTTTGCGCAACTTTATTGACAATCATTTCTGACTCTGGCAGCAACAGAGTTGTCAATTTCTCCGAATAATCAGTGGAACTCTTGTTTTGTTTGCCAGCAAGTGCATACGCAATTCACAAAGACCAAGCAATCCACCTCGCCTTTGGCATGCCTACCTTGAATAGAACATACTTTCCTCCTGATTGACAATGAAATGAACAGAATTTTCGAGCGTAACCCGTGACGCAATGCTGCCATCTTTGTTTACCGCACATCGCGCGCATTGCACTATGGGATTGTTTGGGGCCAGTCGATCGTGCGGGCATAAACAAATGCACGTGAATGTGTGGTTTTATGCTCATATCAGCCAAAAATGACTCCTGCAGTGGTCTTGAGAAATGTCTATTTGCAGACCAAGGGAAGAATACTTTTGAAAATGTACCATTGCAATGACTGGCTCGATAACCGAGCCAGTCATTCCAGTGGTAAATTTTCAAAAATGGTATTGTCTTGATCTGCAAATTGACATTTTCTTTGAGAATTTGAGGGTTAAAGGGTTAAAAAGAATTGGCTTTCTCCGAAAATCTCCCTTGCCCCACCCATGCAGCTTATGGCCCCGGGCTGGATTCATGAAACATAGCATAGGAGCATGCATAATGATTAAGTGTAACTAACAAATGCAGCATTGTGATTGGGCCATAGCTGATTGTCTACTTTACACAAGGTATACGTTAGGTATGCTATGTGAATATGTAACAACGCCACCCCCACCTACCCACCCATTCATGGACACTACATATATATTATTTACAAAACAGACACCTACGCATCACAGGATTATAGTATGACCCATCAGAACAGTCATTCCTGAAAGCTTGATTATTCTACGCCATCCCCCCCACCCCCACCCCCACCCCCACCCCAACACTAGCAACAACACCCCGCCCAACACACACTCATTATTATTTATTAACTATCTATGGCAATATATGAATAAATAATTGTCGAAATTTCGTGATTCTTGGCTCAAGTCTTCCTAAGACATCCTCTAGCTATTTTATGTTTAAAAATCAATCATTTCAGGTGATTTAAGATCGTTTTTTAAATAATTTATTTGAAATTGGCTGGAGAACGCTCCCCCTGTATAATCAACACAACTCATTGACGAATCAGGCAATAATACACAATTTTCTGAAGTAATTTATTTGAAATGCGATGGAGAACGCCCCCACCCACACCCCACAACACCCCCCCCCCCCGACACCCCTATATAATCAATGCAATTCATTGAAAAATCAGGCAATAATACACACGTTTGATAGCGCCGTCGTGCGTATACTGTTCGTCAATCTCTCCCCTAAATTTGCTTAAATGTCCAATTTTCCCCCCAAAATATTCCAACCCCTTTTTCTGCTTAGGACCCCAAAAGAAACCCTTTTCACGGCGCTTATGCTTTTAAGATTGTACTGGCCGACGTCATTTTAATACACACTGCCCCCAAACGCTCCCACAATGCAATGCGCTTCGAAAGTTCGCGCGAGTCACGTGGTTAAAATCGGTCATCCGCGAAACGGGTTATATATGAGACTGGGTCTCTATTCCGTATATCATATAGGCCAAATTATCGTGTATGTATTTGTTAGCTAACAAAAAAGAAAGCCCATTAATTATTCTCAGAAAAATTTGACAACGCTGTTGCTGCCTGAATAAGAAATGACTGTCAGTAAGTCGCTCGAAATTATCTTCAGCAGGTCTTGCACCTTTGACTGCCCTGCTGATTATTTTGAGAATAATATGATTGAAAGTTGTTTTATCAACGATTTTCAGCCAAATTGTTATCAAAACTTTGCCTAGTGACAATTGTATTATCAGCTGATTATTTTGACAACACTTTGATGGAAAGCTTCAGTAAACTTGCTATAGATCTATTTGTTTTTATTTGCATCATAGGAAATATAGAACTAATATTGTACTATGCTATGCTTACTATGCACTCACCTTGGAAGCCAGCAGAAGAATGACTAGCATTAGCATTACGAGAACGGTGTTATACGAACAATTGCTCACCGGCGAAGACAATAGAGTCTGAAATAATGGCGCCAGCAAGTATCGCTCCAAAATGGTGGCTACACTCCAAGTTAGTGAAAGTATCCATAAAGTAACAAATAGTCATATATTTAGCTAGGATATATATCTTTTATGAATAGATGAGAACTTTAAGCTCTTGGTCAGTCCACGCATCTGGTAGGACATTGATGTGTTTTCGAAATATGGCTACTGGGTTCTTGGTTAGCAGTTAAAACTAGGCAGTACATCTTGCATGTATGGTGTATGCTATTAAATGTAGTTGGTCGTGGTGAGAGAAGCGTTGGGCTTGTGATCTTAATAGAATGAACATATCTTATTAGGCAAATATATTACTATTTTCGGGCTACCAATATTTCGTCTATGGTGCACCATATTGTTTTAACCAAAAAATGCACAGCGCAGCCAGAGGAGCGTGAAATAGTAGTAGATTTATTACATCATGTAAATATAGGATGCATTTGTAGAATTCAATTGTATTAGGTTGTTTTAAATAAAACAGTATAAATCTTTGCAACAACATGTTCAGCAAGGTCTGTTGTATTTAATGACATAGAACAACACCATGCGCTGTTGCGAAACCTGTACATACAGTTAGCATAATAGTAAAAAATGTAGGTTATAGCCCTTAATCAATGTACACGTCGTCGGTCTATCTCCAATGTGGTGGGCGTACTTTATATTGTCACCAGCAAAACCTCTATGCTTTTGTTTTATCAGACTGATCACAACCGTCCCTTCGTTAAAGCATACCCCTCCCCACGCAACATCAAAAATGCAACAGGCGCATATACAACACACCAGAAAGCTAGGCTAGCAACCTTGAACAGCCACTACACGCAACATAGTTCTCCTCAGTTATCTCAGGTATTATTTGGTTCAAATTAGTTCCTTCAGGAACAATACAATGTAAGGCCTAGGTCCATGCGCTAATGTGCCGTTGAGCCCAAGTTAAACTGAAAACACCACCACCAAGTCAGATTAGATTTCAGATTATTTAATGGCACAAACTGTTTTACATGAGTATATGGCCAGATATGAAAGTTACATAGACATAATATAGAATGCAAGGCATGCTGTACGAATACTGAACAATTATGGGAAACCTGAAACACAACACCAGCAGTCTGCGACATGTGTGAGTTTGGAAATGAATTGAAACACACAGCCAAGGAGAAGAAATGTTGATGGAATGCGAGGATGTGAGTAGCGGGAACACCTCCAAGATAAACAGCCAAGAATACTGAGATGCAGCACCACCAGACGATTACATATGTGAGGTCAGGGATGTATAGAGGCACCCAGCCATGAAGGCGTGTTGGTGGGATGCAACGATCAGCGAAGCAGGCCAATCACCACAGAGATACGGCTAGGATACCTGAGAATCAGCACTAGCAGACGGTGATAGGTGTGTATGCGTGAAGCCAGCAATGCATGGCTCATCAGGCAAGCAAAGCAGTCGAAACACAGGAGGTATGGTCTATGCGCAAGGTAGCACACCAAGGAGGGCGCAATGTGTAAGCGGATATGAAACACGTATCTCCACCAGGGACAGGACAGCAAACCATACAGTACTTACCAACGACATACAACCAGCAGCAACATCCCATCACGGTATAGGAAATCTAAATACCTAAGAACATACAGCAACATGTGAGTGAACGATGAGGGTGGGGGGATGTGTTCGTCGTCTAATGCACCAACATAGACCCCTGTCACAGCGCGGCCATATTAAATTGAAAGCAAGGCAGATAATTGACCTGCGTTTTATTGAAAATTTAGCAGTAAGTGCACTACCCTATAGCGATAAGATGCACGCTAAATAGGTATTTAAAATAAAGAGAGACGCTGGGCTACATTTACCTGCGCGTGTGTAATATAAACCATCACTTAAGTCTGCTATTATATTTTCGTGGTATATTATTACTGAAGGTCACATTCACGTATACTATGGTTTATTTTCAAATGTATTGAGCAACATATTCTGCCACATATCTAGTGTCTTTTATACAATCAATTTGGAGGGCCAAAATTGGATGGGCCTGGGATTTAGTGCATGATCGATGATGGTAGTTGGAGGTGTGGTAGATGACTGAAATCTAGTACCCGTCTGTGTGTTTGAGTGGGGCGGGCAGATAATAGACATTAAACAGATTTACTAACAGTAATTTAATACAGCTCATTTTAAATATTTTTCTCCAAATGTATATGTACGTAATATATGTGAAGGTTCCCTATAGGCACTGCCGTTGATGGATTCCTGTAATCAATGTATATATTCATAAATTGTAGCAAATAAAGTCTATTTCATTGATCTGAATCATAATGCAGGTATATCTATTCTACATAAGGTTGCAGTAGACAACCTGCTCTGCGGTCACATTGGGTAGTGTTCCGTGTTTGACTCCCAGTGGGACGCCATTTGATAATATCTATCATGTCTTATTCCATAGTTCAAATATGCACTGACATACCACTGCATTCCCCTGACTGAAAGGAATGGAATGAATCATAGTACATGTTTGGACTAATTATTCGGTAGGGTAGCTACTAGCCTGGAATTTATAAAATGTTTGTAATTGGATGCTCTGGTTTTGACACCCATCATGTAAAAAAGAATTGGTGTATATTATAAGGAAATAGTGGCGTGGCAGTCTGTGGCTATATGTAAATTACAATAAAGCATAGTGTATATGAATCTACAAATTCAGATACAAAATTCCACAAAAATATAATGCTAGCCTTAACCGACTTTATATTACATGCATGCATGGGAGAATATGGTCAATCAACGCTGCATTGAAATTGGCCGATATCATGTGTAAAGTAGACTGCGTTTGCTCTGACTCTCAGCCAGTTCTGTGATAGATATGACTTCAAAAGTACAAGTCCCCTCATCCGTCTTACCAAATATCGGTCATATGGCCGGTTGAGAGGCGAGACAGACACAAACTAGTGCACTAGGTCTAATATTACAAGATTCCCATCTAAGTCTCAACTATCAGCAGCTTTTGATATTCGTGTTGAAGTGAAGAGCTCACTAACCACTACGCGCCACATCACCCTTTTTAATAATGGATATCCCAAATATATCGCCTTAAAATAAATAAAAATATTAACTAATACTGGACATATCTTATATGGGACAAATAAAGTATATGTTCAATCTGTCGTTACATTGTTTGTGTATGTAATTCTCACATGTGCATCATAATCACTATTTGTTATGGTTTATCATTTAGCATCGGAGAATGTGGCGATGGGGGGGGGGCGTCGTATCATAGCATATGCATTTAACCAGATGGACTGCATATTTGTGATGTATGTAAAGTGAATCAAACTTGAAACTAGACTGATCGGTCGATGACACGTCATCACAAATCCCCATGCTCACCGCTTTGAACTTTTGACACTCCCCACAACCCACCCCCGGTGGCGGAGCCAAATATAAACATCGGTTTGCACTCCGCAATCATATGGGTAACTCACATACCAAATATGGTTGGATTTCGTCCAATAATGTCCGAGGAGTTGCATTACAATCAATTTCATGACCTTTTGACCCCTTTCCACACCTGGGGCCGGACCAAATGTAAATGTGCGCATCCACTCCACATTGATATGGGTAACTGACATACTAAACTTGGTTGAATGGTTGAATTCCGCCCAACAGTGTCTGAAGAGTTGAAATACAATCAATTATATCACCTTTTGACTCCATCCCCACAACCTGGGGCGGGGCTAAATGGCCATGTGCTCATCCATTCCGCATTGATATGGGTAACTAACAAACCAAATTTGGTTGAATTCAGTCCAATGGTTTCGGAGGAGATATATTACAATCAATTTCCGCGGGTTAAAATTTGACCTTTTTACGCCTCTCGTGCCCCCTGGTGGAGGAGCCAAATCTAAATGGCCTCAGATCTCAAATTTGGTTTAGTTCCGTCTAACGACTTCAGAAGAGTTGCATTATAATCCATTTCATGAACATTTGACCACACACCCCACCCCGTGTAAATGCGCTCCTCCACTCCACATTGATATGCGTAACTGACATACTAAATTTGGTTGAATTCCGTCCACCAATGTCAGAGGAGATGCATTACAATCAATCTTTTGATCTTTTGACCCCACCACACCCACCCCTGGGGCGGGACCAAATGTAAATACGCTCTTGTACTCCACAATGGTAATCGGCATACCAAATTTGGTTGAATTCTGTCCAACGGTTTCAGAGAAGATGCTTTACAATCAATTTTCCGCAGGTTAAAATTTGACCATTTGACCGTCCTCCACTACCTGGGGCCGAGCTAAATCTAATTGGCATCGTGTACTCCGCAATCATATGTGTAACTCAGATATCAAATTTGGTTGAGTTCCGTCTAACGATTCCAAAGGAGTTGTGTTACAACTGATTTGACCTTTTGACCCGTACCACGCCCTACTGGGGGGCGGCGCCCAATATAAATAGCGTCTTTCAAAGCGGAATTATATGGGTAACCCAAATTTGATTTAATTCCACCCAATGGTTTGGGAGGAGATAGCGTGATGGACGGACGGGCAGACGGACAGACGGGCAGACAGCATGCCGGACGGACGGACAGACGGACGGAGGCGATTACAATATCCCCGACGTTTTTTTAAAACGTGGGGATAATAAATAACTTTGAATCAGAAGCTATTTTCTGCATTCCTGGTCATAGAAATGCAAATATATTTACATCAATGGACATTTCCAGTTTTAGCTATATGTCCCGTCCTCTACATCTCTAGCTACGCTCCACCCACACCTCGCTCGTATTGGGATCGATCGATCTATGAACAGCCTGGCTATCAATTTCCAAAAAGCTACACAGCAACAGCGACCAGTCAAATTAGTTTCAAAATATTCAACAGCATGTTTATTAAATAGCAACGAATTACAAAGACATGCAATTTGTCGGACTATTTGAGATTTGATGACGGTCTATATGGAACTCTTTGTAACTTAATGATGGTGACGTCATCATATATGCACTGAGATAATTATGATCTCATACGGGTTCAGATGACGGATGGATACTCTGGAAATGTGAATTATATAAGCATTCATACAAGCTACGCCCACCATATAAAAAATATAACATATTAACCAATATCTATGCACATGGACTTATTTTGAAAAGATTATTTATCGAGACTAATTTCAGTTGTAAATTTTCAAAAAATAGTTTCCTCTTGGTCTATAAATGCTCATCTCAAGACCATTGCTAAAGCAGTTTTTATAATAAGATACTGTGACTTTGGGTGTCAAGATTTGAGAAAATACAATTCCTAATTTAAATTAGGATAAATAAGCCAGGAAAATTAGTGCGTCTTATAAACCTCAATTATCATGGGAAGGGAGACAATTTCTCAAAGATTTAAAAATGCAATGGAGATAACGCCATAATCACCAAATTCTATTGAGTACACACGTGACTTCCCTTTAGTGGTATGAAATTATCAAATTACAGATTGTGTATTATGAGTTAGCCTTTTAGCTCCATTTGCTACACGTGTTTCTATGTACAATGGTTATTACATAATGTAGCACAAGAAATGTAGTATTTGCTCTGTTTATTGTAATCCATGCGGTGAAGACTATCTTTGAATTCATATGAACCTCACTAGATTTAGTTTTATTATTACATTCTAATATATTCCTTATAGTTGGTTTAAACAAAGTTTATTTTTTATATCTATGTGGGTGCACAATAAGACATGTCTTTTGAGCGTGTCTCCCACTTACGTACATATAGGGTGCATTAAATAAATTCTTTATGGCTACATTCTATGATAACCCATTAGTCATTAATGGCCATGCCAGCTACAAACAACATCTACAGAAGTCTTGAAGGATCTGCATTTGCAAGTCAAGAAGACTTTTTTTTAATGTCCCACTGGGCTCCTTGGTACGGTAATCGAATCGACGAACCGGTTATTCCACTGGTAAATTGTCAAAAATAGGCTTCTCTTGACCTGCGCATGGAATTCATATACAGATAGTTTGATTTCATGACCAATCTTGACCATTATTTAGTAAAATGCTTATTAACTATTTAAACCCAGGATTTTTAGAAACTCATTTTCAAGGTAACTATGCAGGCAAGCTGTTAAAGATTTTGAAACTAACTGGAAAGGAGCATATATGTTGCATATTAGCTTCAGAATATTAAAAAAAATAGTTCTTGCTTTGAAAATAACTTTTTTGTATATGGCCTTTTCGTGTAGGTTATTTGTGTTTATAAACAGCATGTATGTGTGCGGTCTAGAATTCAAAGGTTGCACACATAGTGATTAGGGTCATAATTGCCGTACATTGAGCTGATTGCATTACTGGACCACATATTCCTCGTCGTCTTCTTCCTCTTCTTCTTCTTCTTCTTCTTCCATTTAAGTACACAATCGTACAAAAGATTATTACGTACCCCCGTGCACTGCGGCAGATCGAATGAGGTGAAAGGTTCACGTATTTACAATTAAAAATAATGCCCTTCTGGTCATATGGGCGAGCATGGTTTGCCTGCAGTCCCATTTTGAAGGACGGAAGGTCCGCTGCAGTTTTCGCGGACAGGAAAAGTCTGTTCCAGAGACGGATGGCTGACGGTAGGAATGAGTGAAGGTGAGCTTCTGTTGCTGATATGGGGATGAGGAATTTTGCTTCGTGCCCTCTTGTTCTGGCGGAAGTTGCCTGTAGTTTTGTCTTGCAGTCAGGAGCCTCGACCAAGTCATTCACCAACGTGTACAGTAGAGTGACTTTAGTATCTTGTCTTCTGGACTGCAGGTTATCCCACTCGAGCTGTTCCATCATTTTTGTCACGCGGCATTCACGCGAGTAGTTATTTATTACAGATCTTGCAGCTCACCTCTGGACCATATCAAATTTCCAGGTGTAGTTTGCGTGCTGTGGATCCCAGATTGACGAGGAGTACTCTAGCAGTGGTCTAACTAGTGAGGTGTTGCAGCGGAATTTGATGTTCTGGGTGCATCCTTTTAGGTTACGATGAAGGAAAGCACGATCACTGTTTGCTGTTGCAGTGATGCTACTGATGTATTTTTCTCAGTTCAGGTCATGGGTGATGGTGACCCCAAGATATTTGGGCGGAGAGGGTTGCACTTTTTGCTGATGGTGAGCACACGACATTTTGGTGGATTGAATTCCATTAGCCATTTCTTCTCACAGCTTCGCAGGTTGTCAAGGTCTCGCTGGATAGCTTCAGCATCAGCAAGAGTAGCGATTATATGTAGCAGTCATTGCGTCATTGGCGAAGCGTCGGCGGTTCACTTTAACTGATTGTGGCATGTCATTGACGTAAATCAGGAACAAGAGGGTCCGAGTACTGTACCCCGTGGCACACCTGAGGCAACTGCAACCGGTTTGGATATGAAGTTTTCTAGGATAACTTTCTGTGTACGATTCATGAGGAGACTTTCTATCCAATCTTTGGTTCTGGCTCATATGCCAAGGTTGTCGAATCTTACCAGAAGACGTTGGTTGGCTACTTTGTCAAATGCTTTTGAGAAATCAGGAAGGACAGCATCAATTTGCTTATTTGTGTCTAAGACTGCTACGAAATCAGTTGTTGCAGACAGTAAGTTTGATTCACAGTATCGCTTTTTGCAGAATCTGAATTGGCATTCTGTGATGATGCTGTAAGAGTCACGGTGAGATGTTATGCTGTGCTTGTTTAAATTCCTTCTTATTATTCAGAGAAAGTTTAGACGAAAACTGGAAATGTTTATGTTTTTAGAAACATAGTATCAAATTTCAATCAAATTCTCACAATTTACCAATTTCTATTGCAATCTGACATCCCTAATACGTTGTTCTTTATTACATCATCACCATAACATATTACAATCAAATTAGAGATTTTATTCTCAAGATTCATGCATTTTCTTTTAATTTCATCATAAGAGGAGACTGTTTTTTGTATTTTACTACCGTATAGCAGAGCTAGTTATGTCAGTGGTAAATGCTCAAATGTATTCTTCATATGGCCTACAAATGGGCATTCACTAAGGCAATAACTAGATTCGTTTGACGAATGTTGACGATTACAATCTGTCCATAGTGATCAAGTGTTTGTACATTACATATTAAAGTACACTATATTTTACCAAATGAAAAACATTTAGAAGGACTAAATATAGTACAATGTTTTAAAAAGCGTGCGTGCGTGCGTGCGTGCGTGCGTGCGTGCGTGCGTGCGTGCGTGCGTGCGTGCGTGCGTGCGTGCGTGCGTGCGTGCGTGCGTGCGTGCGTGCGTGCGTGCGTGGGTGCGTGCGTGCGTGCGTGCGTGCGTGTTACATATATTCGCTGTTATTTTGTTGTTGTGGTGGTGGTGGTGGTGGTGGTGGTGGTGGTCGTTGCGGTTTGTTGTGGTGGTGGTGGTGGTGGTGGTGGTGGTGGTGTTGCTGCTGCTGCTGCTGCTGCTGCTGCTGCTGCTGCTGCTGCTGCTGCTGCTGCTGCTGCTGCTGCTGCTGCTGCTGCTGCTGCTGCTGCTGCTGCTGCTGCTGCTGCTGCTGCTGCTGCTGTTGGTGGTGTTGGCGGTTGTGGCAAAGATTTTAATATTCTTGACAAAATTTAGCCATCAAAGGGTTAAATGCCGTATATATGTAGATAACCTCCACCCCACCCCCACCCTATGTTACCTTCTACTCTCCTTTAAAGATGGTTCCAGGACATACTTTAACAATCGATTACTATTTAGAACTTACCTTCCAAAGTGACGTACAATCCGCTAAACACGCCGCCTAAGGTGCTTCCGATCAGTGGTCCGAATATGCCCAATCCAATCAGGATACCAGATGTATGGAGCTATATAGGAACAGTTTTTATGAACATATACATATTCCAATATAGCGCCGATGACGACGTCTATGATGTGGTGGTGGTGGTGGGTGGGTGGGTTGTGGGGGTGTGGGTGGGGGTGGCGGGTGGTGATGACTGTGATGGCATTAGTGATGGTTGTTTCGGTTATTGTGAGGTGTTTGTATGGTGGTATGATCTCATAAGGTGGATGGGGATTCCAGTTTATTCATCAATCATACAATGTCATTATTAACTATGTGACGTGAATGATGGCGTCATAATTAATTACAGCATGAATGACTCGATCAATCCATCTTAAACGCTTAATGACGTGTTGACGCGTTGAAGAAGGCATTATGAATATTTGAACAGTAATTATGATCGTGACAACAATGGAGACAATGCCAGAGACAATGGTCATCATGATGATGACACAAGATGCCGCTATGAAAATCTAAATCCTGGATGATGACAATGACAGATAAATATTGAACCCAAAGATGCCATAAGCTCAGGAACCCATTAATCTATCCATAATGGTTGATCAGGCCAGCTGATCAATGAACCACCTATAGTTCATGGTCCCACCATAATCCGATATAGGCAGTATTCGACTGGGCGAAAAGTTAAAGTATATTGGCTCCGTAGAGTATATTTTTTATTCGACTGGTGTTTCCCGGGAAAAAATAGAGCACGAAACAAGCCGAAGCCAAAACTTGTGGCATGTTTCGTGATGTATGTCACTGATGGAAAATTTGAAAATGCGGAACTTACGTGCTACTATCATGCAGCATTCACTTTGTCTGAAAACAGCGCCGAAAGGTGGATTTTATTTTCAAGATAGTAAAATTTAGGCGGTTTAGTCGGTTTCTGCATCTTCCATACTGCTGGTTATTTTGTATTGGACTGGTATGTTTTCGTAGATCACATTTTGGCAACTTCGTGAGTAAATTTAACTCTACGGAAAAGTCCAAGTCGAATACAGCCATTGTCTTTGATAGTTGGTATGCATTCAGAGAGAATATACAGTACAACTCGGAAATAACATAATATGTTTCCCAAACAAACATTTTGACACGTTAGTTAGTGCAGTTTTGAACACGATGTAGGACTTGTTCTTTTGAATGTTTTAAACATAATTGTATTGGAAGCAAATCCAATTATGCTCAAAATATTCAACAATATGTTTTAAGTTCTTTCTGAGTTCTACTGCATCTTTTTCACGCGCCTTGCGGTGTGATCTAACCCAAGCCTTTAACCACTCTTGCGTCAACTTAACCTTGTAATGGTCAAACTGTCCAAAACAACTCTGCAGCGGTCTTGAGGCATGTATATTAGCAGCTCAATAGAATAGCCCGTCATTCCAGTGATAAATTTTCAAAAATACTCTTCTGTTGACCTGTAAATGGATAATGGGTAAGCCAAAGCTTGACTTTTCTTTACCATTACCCCGTTTATGATCAAGACGCTCAAAGATTTCAGGGGTAAATTTACAAAGAAATTGTCTTCAAATGTTAAAATTTCTTGAAGAGTGTTGACCATTAGAATACTTAGTTGATATAAGTAGTATTTTTATCGCTTTGAGGCGTGGTTGACAGAAAAGTGGTTAACCATTCTTGCACAAACAGCGCATCAAATCGCTTACAAAGCTCCATATATCCATTAGCTATTTAATGGATGACATTTCTCAAGAAACTGATATTTTGTGCAGGCCAAGAGAAGAATATTTGTGTAAATTTACCACTTGAACTTATAAAATAGAGCTTTCTGTTGTTTTACAAGTGGGCATTCCACAAGAGCACTACATAGGCCGTTTTGACTGACTTGGCAATCAAAAGTGTAACGGTGAAGTCTTTGCTTAATCAGTGTTGATTTGCACACCAAGAGACTGAGGTTGCCAAGCCAGTCAATTCCGTGTCAAAGCATTACAAATAGTATTCTCCTGATCTCAAATGAGCATTCCTCAAGACCGCTGAAGGTGCCGCTTGGCTGGACTGGCCATTAAATGGTTAAGTTGAGACACGAGTGGTTAAGAAAAATCTGACAATATTTGATAGATTATAAATGAAATCTAAATTTATTTTATCATGTTACCGAAATAAAGTCCGGTCCTAGTCTTAGGCACATTGTCATCAATGTACGTGGATCCCAGTGGCGTCCTCGGTGCCTTGGAAATGCCCTGTATGACCAAGCCTATCGCTACAACTGTATATGCCATACTTCGGAGCGCATATGACGCTGTCACAATGGGTGTCGCACTCTGACCACTCGTCTCATTTGTTAGTCGACACAACCCTTGGCCTGTCCTGGCAGGATCAGAGGGCGTGTCCAAGTTGTATATCTCTCCTTGCTCTGACATAATGACGCCATGAGGAATGGCGCATATGACAGAAGATATGGCGAAGAGCGTAGTCGCGGCAAACATAAATCTGTGTTAATAGAAGCAATGGATGAATGCGCATTTAGCTATACCCCCGCCCCCATCTCTAGCTAAGCTCCGACCATCTATAGCTGAGCTCTGCTCATCTCTAGCTAAGTTCCACCCATCTCTAGCTAAGCTCCGACCATCTATAGCTGAGCTCCGCTCATCTCTAGCTAAGTTCCACCCATCTCTAGCTAAGTTCCGCCCATGCTTTGCGCCTTTGAGATCGATACCTTGAATCCTGAATTCCCAGAATCCAATTTCATTGTAACTATACATTGTAGCTAACATGTTGAAAGTTTTGAAACTAATTTGACTTGGGGTGTTGGTGCCTTTGGCAGCAACAGCGCGTAGTCAAATTAGTTTCAAAATGCTCGACAAAATATTTGTTAAATAGTAATGACTTACAATTCGTACAACTGACGGACTATTCCAGATTCGTAATTGATTATGACGTCAAATACTTGACTAACAGATCGGATTCATCCATTCAAGTCACTGATACGTCCCTTCGTAGACATAACATCGTTTGCTATTAAAAGGTTACCGCGTCAAAACAAGCTATGTACTTAAATTTTGGCTGTAGATAAAGAAACTCAAAGAAACAGGATATGATTAAATAAGTTAAATTGGACTGAGAGCTGATGAGGCTGAGAGAAATGCATCTGCGAATAAAGCAGGACAATAAAGTCACACGACAGTTGATAAGGGACAAAGATTCACAAAACCGGAAGCTTGTTATACCCTCCAAAAGCATACAGGAATCAATACGTGGCTACACTCATTATGATTTATAGTCATTCCACATTGCTGCAGAGAATTTCTCGCCAATATTGCTGCCCTGTCACTACGTAGAAGTGCATATATTATTTCAAATTACTTATAAACGCTATATACACAGATATAGATATAGATCTATACATAAGCCGATTTGATCAGATATGAAAGTTCTAAATTTCTTCATAATCAGTATAAAGATATTGGATTTTCAAATTAATGTTGAATAGTACAATCTTAAGTGCAATGCTTAAATGACATTTCCTGGATTTCGGCCTAGCCTCTGTTGCAAAATGAGCGGGAAATACACTAAGTACATCAAACAAGAGTTTCCCTCTTTAGCTCCAATACATTGATCTCAATGATCTCAAGATCCAATCATTGATAGAAATTAGGCATCAAAAAGGCATCAGATAGCTTCGTAGATATCACACTATATAACACGGTTCGCAATCTTGTCTTTCCTTAAAAACAGAATGAGTATAACACTTGACGTGCTGAATGTTTTGAAAAGAATTTGACTGAAAGTTGTCGGTGGCTTAGCTACTGACAACTTTCAGTCAAATTGTTTTCAAAATATTTAGCACGTCCAGAGATATATACCTTTGAATATGTCGTCTGTAGAAAATTAACAGTCAGATTGTTATAAGTAGAATGCAATCAGAATGATCATTTCCTTGACATTATTCAAACGGTTTCGATCCATTTAGATTTTGTCACAGATAAAGCAACGAGGCCAAGTGGATTGCAGGCTTTGTAGCATAGTGCACTCTCTTAGAAGCTGTGAAAGACTAGAGTATTCAAAGCGCTTTATCTGACAAATTATGAGGCTGTCAGCTGTTCTTGAATATTCGAAATCGCACAGAGGTCCAGAGTTTAATCCTTTTCAATATAAACCCAACACACAAATCCTTTCATAAAGGACATAATATCCTAACTGCATCATAAGACGTGTATCTCAATGTATTATATATTTGATGAGCAAACGATCCATAGATGTTTGCCATAACCATGCAATTGCTGGATGAAAATCAAAAGAGATTTCGACGCCATACTGTAATAGATGAGACGGTAACGCCGCAACAAGTTGGCCTACACCAAGCGCTCGTTCGTTCGTTTCAATTTCATAATCATGCGGCCAAGAATAATTTTGAAATGATTATAATTTATAAGATACCCTTTGTGGACAATGACAGCGAAACGTGTTCATTTAGGAAACTAGGAAATTCTAGTAGCATGGCTTCGTCTCCATTATGTGGATTGTTATTTAAAGTATTAGACTTAATCGCGCCTTTCATTTATTGTGACTATACTGGTAAGTAGGAGGACGAGGACGATGAGGAGGAAGAGGAGTAGGAGAATGAGGAGGATGCGGAGGAAGTGGAGGGGGTGAGGAGAATGAGGAGGAGGACGATGAGGAGAAGGAGGAGGATGAGGAGGAAGATGAGGAGGAAGAGTAGGAGGAGGAGAAAGAGGAGGGGGTGAGGAGAAGGAGGAGGAGGACGACGATGATGATGAGGAAGAGGAGGAAGATGAGGAGGAAGAGGAGGAGGATGAGAATGAGGAAGAAGAGAAGGAAGAGGAGGAGGAGAAGGAGAAGGAGGAGGACGATGAGGAGGAGGAGGAGGAGGAGGAGAAGGACGATGAGGAGGAGGAGGAGGAGGACGATGAGTTCGAACAGGAGGAGGAGAATGAGGAGGATGAGGCGGAAGAGGAGGGGGTGAGGAGAAGGAGGAGGACGATGAGGAGGAAGAGGAAGACGATGAGGAGGAAGAGGAGGGGATGAGGAGGAGGAGGAGGATGAGGAGGAGGAGGAGGAGGAGGAGGAGGAGGACGACGAGGACGAACAGGAGGAGGAAGAGGAGGAGGACGATGATGAGGAAGAGATGGGGAGAATGAGGAGGATGAGAAGGATGAGGAGGAAGAGGAGGATGAGAAGAAGGAGAAGGAGGAGGATTATGAGGAGGAGGAGGAGGAGGACGATGAGGAGGAAGAGGAGGGGATGAGGAGGAGGAGGAGGGGATGGGAAAAAGGAGGAGGATGAAGTGATGTAGAGGAGGATGAGTAGGGGAGAAGAATGAGGGCAAGGACGAGGAGGACGATGAGGAGGAGGATAGGGTTGTAGGAGGAGGATGAGGGGGATGAGAAGGATGAGGTGGAGAAGGACGCGAAAGAAGAGAAGGAGGAGGATGGGGAGAAGAATTAGCAGGATGAGAGGAGGAGGAGGGAGATGAGGGGAAGGAGGATGAGGAGGAGGAGGTGAAGGAGGAGGAGGATAAGGAGGTGGCGGTAGATGAGAGAGAGAGGAGGTGGAGATGTAGGAGGAGGAGAAGGAAGAGAACGAAGAGGAGGAGGAAGAGGAGGGGAGGAGGAGGAGCAGGACGAGGATGAGGAGGAGGAGGAGGAGGAGGAGGAGGACGGTGACGTCGACGACGGCGACGCCGACGACGACACGCACCACCACCATCACCACTGCCATAACATAGCTCTACAACCACAAACACTAACTATACTTGTTATACGATAATAGCAGTAATTTACCGTGGTTTATGCATCTTGCGGGCAAAATGACTCCAAAACAGAACCGTGGACATGAATCCGATCTCATCGGCGGCCAATAAAAAACCTGACTCAGTATTATTGATACCGAATTGCTTTTCGATGGTCACTATCTGAGAAATGAGGTAGACACCTATGGCTGCGGTCAGCATCACGGATACGCAATAGGTAGATACAAAGCCTATCATTCTCGGCATAGGTTGTAGACATCGTGGTTTCCAGCATCCGATTCCACATTGTGTGTCTGGATCAGGGGGCTGTGGTATAACATCCGGCTCAGGATCTTTACCGTCTTTCTCGTGATTGGCCATATTCTTAGATGTATTGCCTCAAATATTCTACAAGAAAAGGTATTGCGTAAGCAGGAAATTAGATACATTACATTATTGAGATTACAGAAATAAGATGTGAATGTATAATTAACATAAATTCATGATATCGAAGACGAACTAGATGTAGCCCTCGCTATGAGCAAAGGGCTAGTGTTGTATTGTAATAGCTATAAAGCAGGTCGAATTTGGCGAAACCAAACGACTTTCATAGAATATAAATGAGAATTATCATCTACAAATAAAACTAGGGAGGCTTTAATCGCAAACATCCATCATTATCTATTCATTTCACGGTGTTATCACGAAATAACCTGATTATTTGAAAAACAATCCGACCGTTCGAATAAGTGAGAGGTCTATTTCTATCTATGCTCGCATATTTCTGGCTAAGCTCCTCCCATTTCTAGCTAAGTTCCGCCCATTTGTAGCTAAGCTCCGCCCATTTGTAGCTAAGCTCCGTATAACTGTGTACACCTGCTTGAATCGATTTTAACACCGTGAGCCCTAGAATTCCAAGAATTTCAAATGCAGGTTAACTACGCGCCGTTATTTTAACTTGGAGTTGATGCTACCTTTAGTAGCAACAGCTTTCAGACAAGTTAATTTCAAAATATTTAACAGAATGTCTATTAAGTTGTCAATTAAAGACATGCAATTCAGACACTTTCGTGGCGGTAATTAAGAATTACAGCTTTCGTGGCGGGCCTACGTTTTTTTAATGCGACGACAGCTAACAAGTGACGTATTTGAATGTGACGTCACTTAATTAAGTAATAGATCTACTTAATACGAGATTGAATTGCTGAAATTAGTATTATCCGACAAATACAAATAAAACAATTCTTCATTACACCACCCGTGCACACACAGTCACACACGCACGCACAACGTAGTTGAATACGTACTTTTCAGTACAAGCCGATATGGAACCGCTGTTGCTGGTGCTGCCTAGCGACTAACACTGCGTCATCTAGTCCATTTAACGGGATTTAATAAATACACTTTAACTCTAAGCAGATTTAAGCAACGTATGTGTGACATAAGCCCATTTTATACTTACACAAAAACATCCTTGCGTATTTTTTATTCCGTAAGCATGATGAAAGCACAAATATACTATTTGATGTGAATTTCTGTGCCGCCTCTATTGCAATTGATGTAGCTCTGGCCTTGTAAAGTATGTCAACGTTACATATACATTTTTTTTAAATTTGTAAATACGCTGGAAGCAGGACTTGGGGTTTATGAATTTCGTATGAATAGGAGGATTTCCCCCCAAATAAATGCACCTAAGGCCGCGATCCCATGTGGCTGTTTGCTGATCTAGTACTGGGCCATGTGACACTGTAATCACGTGGAATTTTAATCCAGAATCTATACCACCTTTTCAGAAATGTTAAATATGAAATTCTGTCAAGCCTCTAATTGTTGCTGTGAGTGAGATTTTTAATATCCTTTTCCTGGCGTTCAAGTATAGCAAGCGGCCTGCGGGGATGTTGTGGTCGCTTTGGTAAATTCAAACAGACCATTTCCTGAGATATTATAGTAAGCCTGGTCATTTTTAAGAGATCAGGAAAAACTTAGTTCCTGCATATGGATTCAATGTAATTCCCGATAACCTACAAAACACTTTTCTGGATTTGCTAAACTGCTTAAGGGCATGGATAGCTCAGCGAGCACAAATAGTACATTTGAATTCTTGTTCACCACCAAGTCACCGTCAAGGCAATCCTCGCGTATTTCAGGATATGCTATCTTGTGTGGCTTCAGGTCCAATATCCGTAGGCGAATCATGCAAGTATAACTCCGGTAATCATGTACGAATAAATATTTTTTAACATTACGAGGGAAATCAAATGTAGCTCCTAGTCGTTGGCCCGTATTGCTCTGATACACACCAGCATCTCCGACATCATCTGTATGTAATGAAGCACAATGGAAAACAGAGGCTTCTTTCACCTAAGATCAGCAAACGTGTCCATTCTCCCATTATTTGTCAGGATTCAATAACATGGACCATTTGAAGAGATGTGTAATTTATGACAATGTTTTCTTCTTGAAATGCACGGTCAAACCACTTTGCAGCTTCCTCAATTGGGACTATCAACTGTGCATGTTGCAAGAAAAAACTTCTAGAGAGTAAGGAAATTCGAGATTGAAGTATCACCATATGCGCTGTCTGACCTTGTGTCAAAAGCTTTATATCTAGTCTTTGCTTGGCAATTGAATATTCATACAATTGTGCTTCAGCCTAACACAGATCAATTCCACGTTTCTCAACATAAGCACCAATGGACCTTTTCCGGTGTACTTATGTCCCTCCCCACCCATTTCTAGCTAAGCTCCACCCACACATCGCTCGTGTTGTGATAGATTGATCGCTGAACTGACTGACTATCTATTTCCAGAACACTATACAGGTTAGCTGTTGAATGTTTTGAAACTAATTTGACTGGGTACTGTTGCTTGCGATGGCAGCAACAGCGCCCAGTCAAATTAGTTTCAAAATATTCAACAGCATCATTATTAATAGCAAAGACATACAATTCGTACAACGTGTCGGACTATTAAGCGTTTAAGACGGCCTAAATCGAGTCATTCATGTCGTAATGATTATGACCCACCATATATGTCATGTAGTTGATTATGACGTCATATTATAGATGGATACACTGGAAAGGTCAATTGATCGCAATTGTACTACCACGCTGTGAAGGTCACTTACCAGAAGAATCGAATTGTCCATATCTTGATGCATCATCTGTGGCTGCTTTGCAGGCTTGTAAATTGCTAGATGAAGAGAAATTACGGTTTTTCTCGATTCACCCAGTAACTTGATGTTAACTCGTAGTGCCTATATGCTCACAGTCAATATTGTCTGCTCGTCATGTGCTGGTGCTGCATGTTGTGGAATTATTCTCATTTGTATTACAGACATCAGTGTATTGACTGTCGACTGATATCCAGACCAAGTTCGGATGTTTATAGAGAGTTTGTCTGTCTTGGTTGGTGTGGCTTATTGACCATATCATTATTATTTGTATTATCGCATTCTTAGTGTTTTATTTGCTTTACCGCTGTTCTATGACTTCTATCACCTGGAGATTCTCATTCCATTGCCATCTGAGCAGCATATATTTTAGCTCTAACCAGTGCTCTTCCAAGAAGGGGTGCCATTTCTGACAGGCTGGCATGTAAATGCCTTTCGATCACAAAAATAGTACCAATTCCCAACACTAATTCTAATTACAATTCCTATATTAACGCACATGGATTCCAATCCAGCTGTTCACTGCGATAAATATTATATATGCAGCATCCTGTTGGCCTGTGATACTGATTAACTGGAAGCTGTGATGCTTTATAATCAATGCGGAAGTTCTCAGTTGCCTTCTATCAGTAGCCTCAACATTGTACTTTAATAGCTGATTACCAATTATTAGAAAATACTGAAGAGGCATGGTGGTGCATAGAATGTAAGAAAAGCTTTTTCCCATTCAATCACTATGAAAATGATATCGATTTTTATGTTGACCATATTAGGTGTAAATTACAATGATAGCTACTTGAACCCTAATACACACACAATTTCAAATATGTTTATAAATCCCTTCCAGTTAAATACACAAAACCAATGCACATTCTCTGAAGCCGATACTGAGGACGGAGAAATTGATTTTCAACAACCTGAATGTAACTATGCACTACAGAATGAATTCAATGAAAAAATGACCAGGAGTACAGAATCTGTTTCCTTTTCAGCCCTTTATATTAATACTCGATCTATTTTAAAGAATTATGATAAACTAAGTAATTTCCTAGATCCTAGTATTCATGAATTTAGTATTGTAGGGATTACTGAGACATGGTTGAAGCCGGACTCTTCACTCAACTTAATTAATATACAAAACTATAAATACATAGAGAAATTCAGGCCTATTAAACCTGGATGTGGTGTAGTCATCTACATAAAGAACAATATACAGCATATGATAAGAGAAGATTTGTCAACAACAGAAGAATTCATTGAAACAATATTTATTGAAACTCCGTGGAAAGAAATTGCAGATAAATTTAATGAATACTGTATATATTAATTAATTAATTAAATTCAATGTTTTCTCATATTGTATGCGCCTAGAGCATGCTACTGCATGGAGTTTCACGTGGTATAAATGTCCTTATTATTATTATTATTATTATTATTATTATTATTATTATTATTATTATCAACATTGGGATTAATTTATCAAAAGAAAATACAGACCAGTCCTGGAATAAATGTGCAAGACTACCTGCCAGGCGGCTACCAATCCTCAATGTTGCTAACCCCTATTGACAATGAAAAAATTTACAACATCTTAATGAAAATTAACCCGACTAAGAGTGCCGGCATTGATAACTTTAAATAGAAAATCTTTTAAAAACTCTGCTAGATAAATACGAACTCCACTGAATAACATCTGCAATCTATCACTTTCAAAGGGTATATTTCCATCCCGATTAAAAATGGCATGCGTAACACCTATATTCAAAGCTAAAGACCCATCTGATTTTACTAACTATAGGCCAGTCTCAGTTCTTCCACTTTTCTCTAAACTTTTGGAAAGATTATACTACAATAGAACAATAAAATATCTTAATAAAAACCTTATAATCTATGAATCTCAGTATGGCTTCAGAGAAAAACACTCAACCATGCTTGCCATTGTGGATATGCTTTAAAACATAACTGCATCCCTTGAGAGAAATGAACACACTCTAGGTGTATTTTTGGACCTCTCCAAAGCATTTGAAACTATTAATCATGAAACATTACTTTAAAAACTAGCCCACTATGGCATTAGGGGCATTGCATTAAATTGGATATATAGCTATTTAACTAACAGAACACAATGTGTAAAATTCAGTGGGGCCATGCCAGGGGACTGGAAATTAGTCTGTGGCATTCCACAAGGATAAATTCTTGGACCTCTGTTGTTTTTATTATACATGAATGACTTACCCAAAGCATGTAACCACCTATCACTAATATTGTTTGCGGATGGTACCAATGCCTTTTGTAGCCACAAGAACATAGACACTGTATACAAATTTGTAAATAATGAAATGAAAAAAATCATAGACGGGTTTAAAGTGAATAAATTATCTCTAAATGTCAATAAAACTAACTATATACTCTTCACAAAATCTAAGAATTAAACAAAAAATAGCTCTCCCCAAAATGCATGTAAATAATCTAGAAATTCACGAAGCAGAATATGTCAAATTTCTTAGCGTGTATCTGAATAAAAGCTTAACCTGGGAGAAGCATATAGAAATAATGATAATAATCCAAGGTAGCAAAGAACATCAGTATCATGTGCAGACATAAGCCATATCTTCCCCCTAATATTCTAAAAACTCTATATTGTACACTGTTACTTACACATATCACATATTGCAATGTAATCTGGACTAACACGCATAAAACTAAACTAGCACATCTAAAATCACTACAAAAGCAGGCAATCAAATTATTCACAAAGCCAGCAGAGATCACATATTGCAAGGTAAATGCAAATGTAAATGTAAATGCATATTTTGTGTAAATAGGTCTTCAACACCGAAAGAAATGCTAAGATTTGAAGACATTGGAGCGGTCCAACTATACACCATCTTAAGGGACTACCATAATGGCAATCTACCCTCCTCATTATCAAACCGTTTTAGGAGCAACTCCGATATACACCCACACAACACACAAACTAAGAATAACTTGCACCAAACCTATTACAGAACAATGACAGCTACACAAAAACTATCCCACCAAGCAATGCAACTCTGGAACAACACAGATATAAATATATCCACACAAATTCTTACACAAAGCTCTTTTGAACAAAATATTTAAAAAACAATCTTAAAAAGATACTAAAAATCCAATCCAATGACATGAATGCAGACAGAAGTCACCACCATGGCAGTACAAAAACAAATATGTACCCAGTTGTCAGGACAACAACTAGAATGTAAAACACACATCTGCAATAATAATAATAACAAGAACACATTTATTGAGGTAACTGTAAATCTGCGATGACTGGGCATTAAGGAGTATCATAAGCCCTCTTCTTACATGCCCATTGGACATGTCTGATGCTGATCTGATAAAAAGTCTATGTGTTGTCGCAGTTCAAAGATCCATAGTTGAAATTCCCATAGTTTTAGACAGGGTATGGAAAATCTGAAAACCGATAGCCATAACACCAAAGTATAAAAAATAATATGTCCTGATTTCCTATAGTGAAATCTTAACCAAAATCAAGGAAAAGGCCATTAAATGTCGAATAAAGGAGAAATTTATGAATTAAAGGTAAAGGCAGGCAATTCATGAAAAAAATGACCGATTTTTGTTTTTGGCATGAATCACCTCCCTTTACCTGTTGAAATTGATTGAGTCAATTCAATATTGGAAATGTAAGGGAGTACATTTCACATGGGGTATTTTGGACATGGATAAGCGTATTCCTCGGAAATTATTCGTTGGATCCCCAAAAAAATAAAAGCATCCAGGCCCTAAGGTTTACTGTAAAAAGTGGCTCACACAGGTATCCCTCATCTGCGACCACGCCAGTCCTGTTCACACTGCTGTATACACCAACTCACAGTACACGGGAACAACATCAGCAACACCACAATTGCTACGCCAGCTCCTTCATCGCTTAAGCAATCGCAGCAGCAGCGACAACGGGTTGACCCCTTCCTCACTCAGCCACCAACTGCACTCATGGAAGCTATCCAGAAACAGACAGACTATATACAGGATGATACCGCACCAAAAACAATCCTGCAAGCAAACTCATTGGAAACTCTTCAACAGGCACACCGTAAAGTAATGTATAAGCGTGCTTGTCTGTTTAGTGGCGTTTCCACCAGTGCCACTGTTGACACTGGAGCTTCCATCGCCGTTTTTAACAAGTGCTTGTATGATAGCAGCCCACCTCAGAATCCACCCCTTAGGCCTACAAACGTATTTTTTCAAACAGCCACGGTAGCCGATGTTCCCGTGGCTGGTACAGTAGATCTCGTAATACAGATAGAGGACATGCAATTCATACAGAGAGTTATCATTGCCTCTATTCAAAACGATGCCCTGCTTGATTATGATTCCCTCAATGCCAGCGAGGTCATCATACATTGCAGCCCTTGGACTGAGATCATCACTGTACAACACTTGTGCAGTGATTTTGGCATCTACAGCCACAGTTGAGCCAGGACAAGAGATGATCTTATGGGCCACCGCACCACAGTTAGGAAACAACACACACATAGCTATGCTGGAACCGACACTGAATATATAATCGCCTCACAATGCGCCAGTCCCTGAATGATCGTAGACACCACTAACAAGGATCACATACCGTTCAGCATATTCAATGGCACAACGGAACCAATAACTCTTGAACCAGGAGTTCGTCCTGGCCATCTGGTGGATGTGATATCACTGGAGACGCCCCTTACTACACCTACACCTGCAACAACTTCTGATGATTTGCCGGAACACCCACATGACATATATCTGCGTGCCACATTTGGATTGATGCAATCTCATAAATGTGACATTCGGAAAATCTTATTCAAAGATTAATAATAGTTTCTCGGCTAGAGATATGGATCTGGGAGAAACTCATCTCATGCAACACTCCATCGACACCGGAAACAACTGACCAATTCGACAACCCATTCGATGTCTTCCCATTCCCAAGGAGGCGGAAGCACATCAACAAGTAAACGACATGTTGCGGACAGGCATAATAGAGCCATCAGCATCCCCTGGGCCAGTCCCATTCTACCAGGAGGCAAAAGGGATGGATCTTTGCAGTTTTGTATAGACTACCACCGCCTTAATGATCCACTTCCTCGGATATACCAGGCCTTAGATTCCTTGTCCGGAGCCAAGTGGTTTTGTACGCTTGAATTAGCTAAAGGATACTGGCAGGTAGCAATGGATGAAGCTGACAGGGAGTAGGCTGCGTTTGTGTGTAGAGATGGTCTTTTCCAGTTCTGCAACATGCCCTATGGATTGGGCAACGCTTCTGGGTCATTCGAGCATCTCATTGAGCAGGTATTAACTACCCTGCAATGGGAGATCTGTCTCTGTTACATCAACGACGTAATCGTCTTTGGCTCCTCGTTTGAGAAAACTCTGTCCAATCTGGACAAAGTTCTAATGCGCTTTCACACAGCGAATCTAAACGTCAAACCCAAAAAGTGTCATGCTTTTAGACATAGCGTCGAGTTCCTGGGACACGTCATATCCGGCGATGAAGTGGCTACTCAGCCATAAAAAAATTAAAGCAGTAGCAGAGTAGCAGACACCCACTTCAGTCATGGACACACCAAGTTTCCTCGGTCTCTGAGAGTACTATTGCCGTTACAGCCATCACTTTAGCGAGATTACATCCCCATTATTTAAGATCGACCATTCAAGTGGACGAGTGAGTGTGAAGGTTCCTTCAGGGCGCTGAAGGAAGTCTTGATGACAGCCCCAATTCTTGCTCATCCTAACCCTAACCTCGATTTCATCTTAGACACTGAAGATGGAAAGGAGCAGGTACTGGGTTATGGTTCGCGTACTCTGAATAAAATGGAGAAATGTTACGTGACCACTAAGAGGGAATTGTTAGCTGTGGTCCATTTCGTCAAGTACTATAAACATTTTCCGTACGGGCACCCATTTTCCTTGCATACAGATCACGCCTCCCTACTCTTGCTCAGAAACCTAAAAAATCTGGAGAGCCAGGTAGCGAGGTGGCAGGAATCCCTCCAGGCCTTTAACTTCAACGGTGTTCATAGACCCGGCAAACTGCATGGAAATGCTGATGCCTTGAGCAGAATCGGGCTTGAGGATGATCAAGAAGTGGCCACCACCGTGACACCTACTACACAGCCATCTCCCGTGTTCCGCGAATTGCGGTGCGCAGAGTGGGACATGGAGACAGTCACTCTCAAACAAGCAACAGACGTGCAAACACGAAATATATACGCGGAATCTGTTACACCACTTTCCACGATGGCTAGAATACGACGGATGAAGGAAACAAGTATATCCCCGGATTACAATATTATTTTACGAAGTGGGTAGAAGCATTTGCTTTGCCGGACCAAGAGGCGTCCACAGTAGTGGAGGTCCTGACTAGCAATGTGTTCTGCCACTTTGGTATGCCCTATGAACTGCACTCCGGCCAAAGAAGTAATTTTGAGAACTGGCTGATCTCTGAGCTCTGCAATTGTTTCATATCATCAAAACACGGACGACTCCATATCACCCCCGCAGGGATGGAATGGTGGAGAGGTTCAACTGAACCCTCGCGGAGATGCTCACCAGGAAACATGCCTTGATTGTCATGACTGGGATCTACGACTCCCATATGTGCTCATGGCATACCGCACTTCGATACATTCCAGCATGGGTTATACCCCTGCTCGGTTAATGTTAGGCCATGAATTAGCCGCAACCCTGGATCTGGCCATGCCCAGGATTCCAGGAGAGAGAAATTCACCATCTCTCTACGTAGAGCTCATGCTTCAGCGAATAGAATAGACCCATGAGCTAGTGGAAGCAACATTATCCACTGCGCACTGGCTTCAGAAAACGTGGCATGATTGGCGAGTGCATGGAGATCCATATGAGGCAGGAAAAGTCGTTTGGGTTCACGATTCGCGATGTTCTGCAAACGTGCCGACTAAACTGAGTTACCAGTGGAAAGGCCCTTATGTGGTAATATGTAAGAAGTCAGACATAACCTACCATGTCCGCGCCTCAGATATCCTGACCTCAGTCATCCACTTCAATCGATTTAAACCTTGTGTCAGTGACGACCCAGTAACAGAGCTTCGACTGGGCATTCCACGGACACCGGTACCCAGACAGATGTCTCTACGGAAACAAGTGTTCCCAACGTTAGTCTGGAGCACCGTGATCCCAGTTCGACCCCTCTCCTACCAAGCCAGGAGCCCAGCGAACATATTACTAACGCTGAGGACGATGACGAGATACGTACTCGCCCTCTCCATCCTCAGAGCGGGTCTACACGATCTGGGAAGTCGTATCTGAAGACCTTCTCTTTTGTGCTGTCCAAGGGGAAAGACGGAAAAGTTGTTCCACCGACCTCTTCCCATTCCCACCCAGTTCATGTTATTACCCCAATTATAGAGTTACCACAAGCGGAAGCCTAGGCTGCCTCAGGCATTCTTCCTGTAGAGTGAAACATGTAATAAATAGTATGGAAGTCAAGAGGCTTGATGAGGCCTTGGCTTGTTTTGAAGAACAGCAAAACCGCACAACTCGATTTAGCCCCCCCCCCCTCAACTCCTAAAATCGCTGGGCCACCTCCACTCCAAGGTGCAACCCATCTGCTAGTATCACCACCTCACCCCAACTGGCCTCTCTCATCTATGCACCAAGTTCGGACATCACTGGTCCTGTCCATTTCACACTCCACTCGTCGTCTGTTGACTGTCAATTTTCAGATATGAGAGAGTGAGCTGTTACAGAGGGTGTGGCATCCCGCACTACAGCACTCCCCCCCCCCACCTCCCACTGGTGGTGGGCAGGGAAGCAGGCTGTTCAGCAGACTCTCGGCTCGAATATTGCCAGTACTTAAAGACTATGACAGAGTACCAACTGTCATGTAATGGGAGATGACCATCCCCATCCAAAGGGCATCCCCGACCACAACTGCCCTACCAAGCCCCCCCCCCCACGCCCCGTGAGCAGTCAGAACATCACACCAAGACATAGAAGGGCAGGAGCATACAGAAACCACTTGCCCGCAAGGCTGGATATGGCAATTCATCGCTGCGTGAACATTACATACGTACATGGTTATATAAAAAGTATAACAGAGACATTCAACATCACCAACAACATAGATTGCATGCACCTAGCTTTTGTAACAGCAAAGGTTAGAGACACCCTTTTCCGCAACATTCCCTTCCACACGAATGCATGGAGCTCATCACCCACCACAACACGACTTTTCCACAACAGCAACAGACTCGGCATTCCCCAGTTTGGAAAGCTGGATATGCTCACCTCGCATTGCACCACCGCCACATAGCAGCCCTGACTTCCCTACAACAGAAAACCACCATCATCAACACGAATCACCATTTTCCGCAAACACTGCCTTATCCAGTATGTGGAAAACCGATCATATGGAAAGGAGGGACGACACCGCAGCCGTCTACAATACGTGTGATGGGGGATGCCCCCACTCACCTGCCCCCAGAAACGTTGTACGTAATCAGCTAAACTATCACACTTCAATCACACGTAATAACAGTCAATATTATTAAGAGAGCAAGATGCCCGCAGTCTGTTGTCAGTATCAAGTAGGAATTTGCTACCGAACGGAAAATCAATAATGGTCTGATTCAAGTATGACAGCCCCCATCTTGGTCATCCACGCTCTGAAGTAGCTCTGTCCCGTCTTCGGACTCGGCCATTACACAGCGAAATACATCATGTCCGATAAAGTTGACACCAGAGGCATGCAGTATTCCCGCCCCACTGCAGTAAAAACTTCACGGCAGTGCAAGATCATCCACAGATAAGCAGCCATGCATATCAATCAAATTCACCAACATGACAGCGACACAGACATTCAGGATGACTGTATCACAATCTCCATACGACGGTATTGTAAATTGTAAACTGACGCACACACATTCCGAGCTGTACTGTAATAATTAAGTTTGGTCTAGGTGAGGTGAGACTAGTCCTACCCACAGAGGAGGATGCTTGCCAGTCCAGCCACCCGGGAAATACAGTCTAGCTTGGTGGGATCAGTAGACATAGCTTCTGCAAGACATGGAGCTGTTTAAACCAGTCAATAAATTACAGTCAGTGATACCGTCCTAATTTTGATTGAAAACACGACTGTTCTGCCGCGTATACAAATTATTAGTACGTGGGCTGATGAAGCAGCATCAACACTTAGACAGTATAACACCATGTAGAATTTCAAATATTCTCTTGCCTACATATTCCAGCCACTAATCAACATGGGCTGGAATAAATCTACTATGCACAAGAGGCGGCGTATGAATAAGATCACACGCATATAAAGAGACGCTGTTCTACGGAACAGAATAGGAAAAACATATATTTCTATTTTTCTCGTTGAGTACATATAATCAACAGCATCAAAACTCCATCCATATACAGATTGCCTAAGTTTCAGATCAAACACGTGCTTTCAAAACAAGAATCATGTGATCATCACTTCGATTTTCCAGTAAATTGGATCAAAGGCTAAAAACAAAAGAACCGCCCTACACGTGACTACCACAGCGTGATGGAGGAGGCGAGAGGTGGTAAGTCGGGGCCAAGCCACTGACGTCATCACACTCTCCCACACCCCATCGCGAGTTCCAGTCTGAAATTGGAACAGGCGAGTTTAAAAGCATCCAACTTGAAAACCGCTTCATGCTAATTGAAATGTGAGCATCCACAGGAATAAATAGTTCCAGATTTTAACGTTGATCGGAGACCCGATTTCCCGCCAAGTGGGGATGAAAGCGACTATCCTACCTTCTTATATTTATATGTATCATCTTCCTACGACACGAGTATATAATCCGACTCCAGGACAATAAAAATTAAATATTTCTATATTTGGCGGGACCGACTCACACTAAAACTTTCGGGTGTGGTCATCCGCCCTCCTGTGATGTCACCAAAAAGTATAAAAGGAGGAAAGCGCGCACTGACATTTCATCTTCCCATAAGCCTCGATACTAGGGAAGATCGAGCATTAGCCTACTTTCGTGTAGCAAACCAAATTCTGCTGTTTTCTTCATATTAGTATTGTATTACTTTATGTTATATTGGCCAGGAATGTTTATGAAGAGTTAGGAAATTTTAGTCAGGTTAGTGCAGTTCCACAAATAACCATCATGCGGGAATAGTATGCCACTTGTGGAAGACTTTGCCTTATCCGACAGCTCATAAGAATTAGCACCTGCTCACATTGGAAAGAAGTATCCATGTACTCCTTTATTATACAATGGACAGATATGCAAGCGTGCATTTCCAGAAACTCTGACTTGAATCTTCACGTCAACCGGGACCACTTACTACATCGAGCATTCTGTGCAGACCGCAAGTACCTGTATTCAGCCACTCGGTATGGTGTAACACACGCATTATCATTTAAACATCGTGTGTTGGTTGTGACATTAAGGTTTGGTGAGCAAAATGAGTACATACATATCCTCGCACCACGTTTCAAAAATAGACATCCAATTACCGTGCTTCCAACCAGAAAATGGCAAAGACTAAACGCACCAAACCATGGCAAACTGACTTTCCGCAAGTAGCTGTACCATCCACATCCGCAACACAGCCAGCCAGCAAAAGCACTCCAGCACCCATCACCACAGCACTGGCAGCACCCAGAAGAGCAGCACCGGCAGCATCTGCAGCATCGTTATTAACACTAACTGTAGCATCCACACCGGCAGCACCTGCAGTAACAACGCTGGTACCATCCGCATCCGTGATAGGACAGCCAATATCGGTGGTGATAACAGCACTGAAAATCCATGATCCAGTTTTACAGTACATTTCAGACAGTTCAATATCTCCACTCAGTTTAGTTATCGAGGAGGAGATACGTCTCATGGAAGCCGTCATCACCACCACCGCACCACATACCATCATGCATATATCCATGCGCAGAACCATTCTTTCCATAGATCCTGCCATCAGAAAGACTACTACGCCAGACAGACCATATGCGGGAAAGTGCAGAATAGCTCATCAACCCGAGATCTTAGTGATTCCCAGAATGTCCGCGAGTAAGCTGATCAAGGCTGTTAAAATTAGAATGCTATCGGCAATCACAGCAGCAACATCATCACACAGCATCATCGCATCGTTCAGCCAACCTTCAACAAGCACCACTACCACCACCGCCACGACAAAAGTGATGTCGGCAATTTCAGCGCCTACACCAGTCAGAACTACACCAATAGTCGTCACCACAACCACTAGTGCATCTGTTAACTCATCGGCAGCTTCATTGAACTTAAGTGCCACTGACATTAGTAACATGGATAATGAAATATCAGCATCAGAAGACCACCCACCACGGCCGTCAAGTATGAGTCGTGGGACCCAAACTCGTTGGGGGAATTTCTCAGCAGACGTTTGTGGACATTATTGTCGTGGATGCAGCAGAATGTGTGAATATGTGTGCGGACAATAGAATTATTATTATTTTACATTTGAAATACTTTTCTTATTATTATATATGTTTTTTAAAATTGAAACTCCACCCCTTGGCTGACTACGGTCATCATACACAGCTATGCACAATTATTGCATAGCTGTGTCTCAATAAATAATCGCTGTGGGTACCTGTGTTGTAAACACGTCGTGTACACAACACACCGCAGGCGAATATGTCTTTTATTCCCGTCATGCCATCCCAGCAGTTACTGGAGCTGCCTGATGAACCAGTTTTTCTTTATAATTAAATATTATTTTTCTTCTCGCCTCGGAACGTCGAGACGGATTGTGGACAGCGAGAGCTATCCATGTGGACCCGCTAAAACGGGCTGCACTGTATGCATACCTGCATATACTCGGTATGCATATGTAATTACTCATATTACTGTGATTTTACTATTGCATGTTTTAAAATATATATGTCTTTTCTTATATATTATATTTTTATATAACTTAACCTGATTTAGGTACGTTGAAGCTTGGGAGTTCCCGGCGGAAATCACTGAGGGAATGGCCATGCTAGCTATTGTCTTAGCCGTAATCATGGTAATAATTCAATAAAGAGCATGCACCACAAAATGAAAACAAAAAAAAAGAAAAGGCCTGGGAAAATAAATACCAGGACAAAAATCAAAACTAAAAGTATGCCTCCCTCCCAAACCCCTTCACACCTCTATGTAAACTTCTCTGATAAACTACGCGTCTCTCGTGACACTACTCTCGGCTACGCACCTATTCAAGAAGTCTATAATTCTCACCTAGCATGCTCCCGTGCTCTCAAACTAGGAGGGGGTGGTGTAGCATGGATTGGCCAGATGGGTATGGACCGTCCAAGCTAACCTGGATACGGGACAACCGCTGTGGGTATGTTCCAAGCACGTCCCCTGGGTAGCATAGTACACGTGTATAAAGCCATATAAGAGAGGTTTCTGTAAAATGGTTAAGTCTGTGAGAACGCATAGCATGCATGTGCTTCCCTGGCAACACGTGTCATGAGTGTATGCTTATAATGTACCGAGTTGATACTTGTGATTTCTTCAAATCACTCCATTCTCGCGTTCTTGGTAGCGACCAGGACCACAATGAAACGAGAACTTCAAAACTGTTTACCTTTTTAAATTGGACCAGATATGGCCGAGTTAGCCATGAATGGCTCGCTAAAATTATTTTTAAAATATTGATTGAACGTCGTAATCGCGTTTATGTATTAAGTGAATGGGGAATGCGCTGATCACGTGATCGCCACGTCACCCTTTCTAGCTGCACGCTGATTGGCTATTGCTCGCCCGCTGATTGGCTGGGGCGTCCTACCTCTGACGTCATGAGTAGTATGAAAGGACCCAAAAATCAAGAATCGAGAGTACTTCAGAGAGGAACAGCCGACAGCAAGGTTGCTGGACCAGCGCAGTGTTAGACGTGGGCTACCTGCTTACTGACTGTGGCATACTACACCACAGCAGGTGAGCAACCTTGGAGCTGCAATCACCAGTTTTTTAAGCTCTCGGACAGCCATCCGACGGCGTCTAACTAAGTAAGGACTCCCTTTACAGAACAACTCACAGAGGAGCATCCTTGCGGATGGGCCTGCCGGGTCCGATGTAAATTCTACAGGATGTAGAACCATGGTGATTCTTGGTGGATAAGTCGCCGGATCTTCGGGACCATGCTGAAAGGTGGTATCAAACTTCCGCACAGCATGTCGTGTGTTTTATTAACTTTTAGGCTACAGTCTGGAGGGACTCTGCCCGGTACACTGCGAGAGCTATGCGATTTTGATGTAAACATCTGGAGCACGTCTATAGAATTTAATAGAACGGTGTTACAAGTATGTTAACATAAGATTCTACATGTTTTAGTAAACCGTGTAAATAGACCTGCATAGGCCGATAAATTTGGTATGTTGGTTACCCATAAAATTCCGTTTTGCAAGGCGATATTTACATCTGGCTCCGTCCCAGTTGGGGTCGGGATGGGCCAGGGGTCAAAAGGTCAAATTACTTGTTACGCAACTCCTCGGAAACCGTTGGACGGAACTCAACCAAATTTGATATGTGAGTTACCCATATGATTATAGAGTCCAATTACATTTGTCCCCGCCCACATGGGGGCGGAGAAGGGGTCAAAAGGTTAAATTTTAACCTGCGGAAATTGATTGTAACGCATCTCCTCCGAAACCATTGGACGGAATTCGACCAAATTTGGTATGTGAGTTACCCATATTAATGTGGAGTGGGTGAGAACATTTACATTCGACTCAGGATGGGGATCAAAAGGTCCAGAAATTCATTGTAATCAACTCCTCCGAAACTGTTTGACGGAATTCAACCAAATTTGGTCTGAAATTTACCCATATCAATAAGGAGTGCATGAGCACATTTAGGTTTAGCACCACTACAGGGGTGGGTTGGGGTGCAGCACAAGTGTCAAGAAATTGATTTAATGCAACTCCTCCGAAAATATTGGACGGAATTCAGCTATATCTAGTATGTGGAGTTCAATGGATGAGCACATTTACATTTGGCTCCGCCTACAGGGGCTGAGGGATGGGGCTAAAAGGTCATGAAATTGATTGTAATACACCAAATCTGGTATTGTTACCCATGTGAATGTGGAATGCAAAAGGACATTTACATTTGGCTCCGCCATGGGGTGGGGGCGGAGTGGGTTGCGGGTGGTGGTGGGGGTGGGGGTGGCGGTGTCAAAAGTGCAAAGCGTTGAACGTGGGGATTTGCGATGCCACGTCGTGGGCCGATCAATGTAGTTTAAAATAAGTTAAAAACATTTGCATATTTTCGAATTTCTAAATAGTAAATTTCCGCATGGAATCATTTTCTTCCATTTACTATTAGAATTACGGAGAGACGTCATCGCGTGAGTGATTGCTGTGATATGACGTCATCGCGTAAATAATATGTTGCTGTTGATCATTAATAGCTCACAACAACTCATTCATACAACATCATATTAATGCGATACAAAAGAAAAACTGGCATTTGAGGTCCAACTTGACTGTATTAGACGCCAGTTTCGGTGTTGGTTGGGGTGGGGTGGTATTCACGCGATGATGTCATACCACGCTCTTTGTGGTCTCTCAAAATGCATGACTTTAGGTGAAATTTTAACACTGATACAGTTTGGGAAAATTGGTCTAATTGTTTTAAGTTCATAAAATGTGATTAAAAATCTTTATTTTTGGCTGTTTTATTGAACTCTAGTTCTTGTCTCTGATGAAGTAGGCCCTACTCTACAGATTATGCACGCGATGTGTTTACGTCTTTCGGTCCTTTATCTTTTGCGCGATAACTAGCGAACATTTTGAAAGCAAAGTTGCTGAAAGCTATTTGAAATAAACACAACCAGTCCTTTGGATAGCCACATGTTAACATGTCTGGAACGGTATGTAAAAGACTACTGCTCCCGTTTGGGCTCAGATTCTACCACAACACGCACGGTTACACCCAAAGAGGATTATCCGAGGTGGCCATGATCCAGATTTAATTACACATGATCCTGATCAAATTCCGGATCTATGGATATCGCAGCGACTACTTTTCCGATTTGGATCAAATTTCAACACAAGAAAGGTTGCAACGGTAGACTCCGATTTCGCAAATTCGGTCATGATTCGTAAAGAAAACCCGAAAGAATCAGTAAAATCTGGGAAAAATCCGAAATATTTTTAAAATGTGAGAAAAGCTGTAGGGGAATCAATGATTGCAGTTGCTTATTTTATCTTCAGCAATAACTGCGTAAATGTCAATAGTCTAACCTTTGCTGTCTCAATAGCAAAGACACTCGTGTTCATTTTCAACATTTTTGGTGGACCAGATCATCTTTTAATTTAATTTGAAATTTAATATTTTGACATCGGTGTGGTAAGGGTTACTATTTGTTCGATATAGACGACTTCATTTTAACCTCACTTTTTCATCTAGCAAATTGCGTCACACTTCGCATAGTTGTCACCCAACCTTTTCATCTTCCTTTTTCATGGACCAACAATAAGTTATTCCCTTTCCAGTGTATAGCTTATTATGGTTGCTGCTGTGTTGAACAGTGCATGTGTACCCGGCCCTGTCTCCACTCCTGCCCATGATCCTGTGTGTAGTACACATGTTTCTGTTCATGCGCATATTCGTGTCTTTGTCTCCGCAAAATGCCAACAATTAAGCGCACAGCCAATCTTACCACTGTTGTGTCAGATCCATTGGAGTGTTAACCTTTTTTAAACGTACAGAGCGTGTGCAGAATGGGTGAAGGGTAACAATCAGGAAACCGCACAATTTCGCCTCGATGTAATCGTGCACATCAATTAAAAGGCTAACTCCGGTTGATTTACCCAGCGGGTTTGACTACTTCTAATATATCCCTCATCCATCAGGGATCCACACCAACCCAATCATTTACATCTAATCGCATTATCTGCTACAAATAATGGTGGAATCCAGTTTTAGCTATACCCCGCCAGTCTTTATCTAAGCTCTACCCACACGTCGCCCACGTTGGGATCGATCTATCCCTGACTATCAATTTCCAGAAAACTATAAAGATAAACTGTTGAATATTTCGAAACTAATTTGACCGATGGCAGCAACAGCGCCCCGCTCAGTCAAATTAGTGTCAACATATTCATGTTTATTAAATAGTAAAAACATACAATTCGTGCAACAACGCACGTCCGGCATCAATTAAGCGCTCGTTTACGAACTTATCTTTGCTATGTTTTAAAACTAATTTGGCTGGGCGCTGTTGGCAGCAACAGCACCCAGTCAAATTAGTTTCAAAGTTTTCAACAGCTTACCTGAATAGTTACCTTAATAATGTGATTCTGGAAAATCATGGTTCACACTATCATTAAAAGGGATTTCAGCAGATAGAAAATAGAATCGTGATCACATAGTAAAGACACGCAATTCTATCCCAACACGCGCAAAGTATGGGCGGAGCTTAGCTTGAAATGGGCGGTGCATAGCTGGAGAAGGATCCGTCTATTGTCGCCAGATCAACTAACGATGCGCATCTCCGAATCAACAGCCGATTTCTACAGGTACTAATTCCTCCCATCAATAATCTGTCCCTGGAACAGAATAAGAATAACGGGGTCCATTTCTAGCTAAGCCCCGCCAGTTTCTAGCTAAGCCTCGCCAATTTCTAGCTAAGTCCCGACCACTTTGTATGGGCTTCTGAATCGAGTTAAACACTTTTTTCACTCTGAATTCCCAGATAATACTCTCTCCCTCCCTCCCTGCCTCCCAACCCTCCCTCCCTCCCTCCCTCCATCCATCCAACCATCCATCACTCCATCCGTCTATTCCACCCCCACATCCTCCCTTCCTCCCCTCTCTCCCGAAATCTCCCTGTGGCGGAAGTCTCCGTCCACCACCCCATCCACCCACCATCACTCCCTCCCTCCATCCATTCCTCCTTATAGCCCTCCCTTCCGTCTTCCCTATGCTAAAATACTACTACAATACTAAAGGTTCCGAAATCGACATGTGGTGGATCTGTGCAGGTCTCTCAGCCTATTACATCTTTGAGCAACCACTGATGAGGAATGTGAGGACACATGATGGTCTAACACGTGGAACTGTAACAGTCAGATATCTAGCGCTTAGTGTGGATGCTTTCAGGCCATGCACGTGCAGGCATCAACGAAGCCATGCAAAGGTGCATCGGTGCTAGATGTGAAACTAGTAGACAACACACAGAGCAGCATAATGATCTATCAAAGATCAGAAAGATTAGCGATGTCAGTGATACTTTTAAACTTGTAGCTTATCTTCAGGAGATGGATCCTTTGAATGAGATAAATGCACTGTTCAACATCCCAAGTGACATGTTTGCTAAAAAGGAGTCACTATTGGAATGTGAACATGGATCGACGAGGCGCTCCTTGTTTCCATGGCTGGAAAGTCTTGTGAAGAGTCTACTTTCAAGAAGAAAGACCATGCGGTTACATTGGCGGCAGGGTTGATCAACGCGAAAGTTGAACTAGGTACTCTTTGAGAGGATGATGCTTATTGGCAAGCAATGGGTTGATATCGTCTTTGAACTATGAACTGTGTTCATGCCCTACAACTCTGCTTGAATCAGTATCGCTTCATTTGGAGTCTGTTAAGGCAGATTCAGCAAACGCCATGTGGAAGCTGATGGTCCCAGTGAAGAGAAAACCTCATGGAGAAGTGCGGTATGTCACTGACAGTTATGCACTTCTACACTCCTTGGCCAAATGGGTCAACATCTAAGAATACCAATTAACCTGATGTGAAGTGCGTAACAGATAAATATGATAAAATTATTGCCGATTTTGACGGTTATACAAACCGCCCCACGACAAGGGAAGCCACTCGTAACAGGTGCGAGAAATTGATTTGACCGAAAGAATTGCTGGAGATTTAACTTGTGATAGGATTGCTCAGGGCAAGGATGGTATTTTCCCAAACAACAAGGCAAGCTACCAGAGATCCATGCAGCACCTCAATGACAAGCTTGAGAGTGTTGCCATCAGAAGAGATCGTGGTAAAGATCATGTATATATCAGAATAGTTCAAACTGCTGTGTTGGCTGCTCGAAATAAAAACATTATGATGGTTTGAGATGGCACGGACGTGTTGGTGCTTCTATTATCGTATGATGAAATAAATTCAAATGACGTGTTCCTTGCATCAGAACAAAATTTAATAGCAAAGCAGTGGATGACATGACGTAAGAAATAATGGACAGATCCATTTCTAGCTATGGCCCGCCCATTTCGCGCTAAACTCCACCCAGGTGTCGGGATTTATCAAACACTGAATTCCCAGAATCCCAATCTCAAGGTAGCTATATAGATAAGCTGCTGGATTTTTTAAACTAATTTAACTGGGTTCTTTTTCTGCCTATGGCAGCAACAGCGCCCAATCATATTAGTTTCAAAATTCTCAACAAAATGTTGAACAAATAGTAAACCCATCAAAAACATACAATTCGGACACTTGACGGACTATTCCAGCTTCATAAAAGATTATTTCTGACAATTATGATTGTGACGTACACGATTATGACGCCATATACTTCAGCGACAGCTCAGATTAACCCATTTAGGCAATGTCTTGCTCGTGGTGTGTGTAAATATACTCTATTAATATATGGAACACTCTAGCATGACACAACATCCAGCTTGTTTGGATTTGGAAATTGGGTTGTGAGGAAGGTTGATCCGATTTTTTTCTGTGAGTAAGCACCAATATTAGCCTTGGAAGGAAGAAACAGTCAGGACATGATTGAAGCTGAAGAAAATATATTACAATGCCTATATAGGGCAGTAGAGCTTCCAATGAAAAGGGACTCAATGAACGTTGTCATAAATGTTTTGTGTGATAAGGAGAACGACTATTACTACAGGCTACATCAGCTGATGCAGGTTACCACAGTCCTCAAGTATATTTCCAGACAATGAAGCGGCAAGGGGCAGGCGAATGCAGAATTGCATATGACTGGAGATCCCATAGTGTGGATAGTAGTATGCTTCAGTTAGAAACTGGTCAGCTTCTTGCACTGTCTGAAACTCTAGACATTATATGTTGCAGTTTTAAGAAGGGCGACAATACGAAAATGTGTACATGTAGAAATCATGGTTTGAACTGTGGTTTTGTTTGCCGAGAGTGTTAACGCACGGGATGTACTAATTCTGAACTGATATATTTAGATGATGATAGTGATGATGCCGAGACGTCTGATTCGTACTACATTCATATTATTATACAAGGAAATCATCTCGCTGGAATTTTCGGAAGAAGGTCACAGACGTCACTGCTTAACATGCCGATTATATTGGATTTAATAAGTAAATGACTGTGCCACCTAATCAAACAATCAAGTATTCTAAATTATCACTTGTTCTCATAAACACGATTCTGGAAGATTAGACTATGCCAATACGTTACCCGAGAGCAGATATATGACAATTTTTGTTATTCATGGGCGCCATATTATGCTCAGATCCGCCACGTGTAGGTTTTAAGGACTAAGAAAAGTAATGGTTCAAAGAATTTTGTTACACTTGGTTTGAGGTCAGTTAAACTAGATTCAACTAATATTTCTTTATTATGAATCCTCCTGTGATCGGGACCAACATTATCGGAAATATGTTTTTGTGGACTAATAAAAGCTGAAATTTATCCCAAAATATTAAATTTCACGTCAAACAAAAAGAATTGATATTTTAGTTTTTTGAAACTGATACGCTTCATTTAAGCCACCCTTTTGTTCAGAAATAGCTAACATTATTGTTTAGTTTCAACGCATATACTAGTAATCCAGGAAACCCCTGATACAAAAGCCTTTCACAATACAAGACATATTGTTGAATATTTTTGAATAATAATTTCGCAGACATGCTGCCTAATGCATCAACAGCATCCAAGTAAATTATTTTCAAAATTTTCAACAACGTTCCTTGTTTGGCCGTCTTAAAATCGAGATATTTAAATGGTTGTGTTGTGATTATAATTTATTTGTAATTATTGCGGTTTCTCTGACTAATGGGCCTTTCCAGTTTCAGCTATGCCCCGCCCATCACTAGCTAAGCTCCACCCACGCATCGCTTGTGTTGGCAGCGATCGATCCCTGATCTCCCTGACTATCAATTTCAGTAAAACTATACAGGTAAGCTGTTAAATATTTTGAAATGGCAGCAACAGCGTCCTGTCAAAATAGTTTCAAAATACTTAACATAATATTATTTTATTAAATGGTAAAGACATCCAATTGGTATAACGTGTCGGACTTCTAAGCGTTAACGACGAACTATGTCGAGTCATTCGTGACTTCATGCTTATGACGTCATCACATACGTCACGTAGTTGATTATGATGTCATATGACGTCATATGATGGATGGGTAAGCTTGGAACGGTCCATTCATAGACTTCTTAACTTAACCGTCTGACTGCTGAGTTTTTGCAGACGATATATCCTGAGGGTTATATCCCTAGATCTGCTAAATATTTTGAAAACAATTTGACTAAAGGTTGTTGGTGGTTAAGCTACCAACAACTTTTAGTCAAATATGTTTTTTTTAATTCAGCAAGCCGAGAGTTTTCCTCATTGAATTTATTCTCTGGTGGCTTGCAACAGCGAGGTAGTTGCGCGCTAAAACTGTGTTGTTTCTGACTGGTAACTCCCACCCCAGTAAATTTCTGACATCGGCCGCTTCTGATTCCTCAGGGAGTGCCCAACATTTTGTAAAAGGTTTCAACGAGCTACCCATATAGCTAATCTAGCTATCCCTGACACAGCGTAGTCTTATTTGATTTGGGCCTCTGCCTATTATAGCCCACATCAGAAGATTTCTGGCAATAGTTATTTATTACGCTCAGGGACATGCTTGATAATTTGGGATTAATTTCGGCGACTGAGGCATTGATCTTATCGAGCATATTAGGAGCCTCACTAAAACTTTGCTTCTGGCTTGGGCATCCCACCACCGGAACAAGTTCGGGCAATTCGGACGACAGCGATTCAGACGTGTATACAATTTTGAGACTAATCAGTCAATTAAAAGAGCTGAACTAGTAGGATTTGGCAGCCATTTTTCACTGTGGGCGGGCAAACCTTGCCGAAGAATATTTCTGGCAAATATGTTCCAGCAATGCGGAAATGGTGGAAACTTACTGGACAATGGTTTCAAGCAGTAACCTTTGCAATTGATCTCGCACTTCATCGCCACACCCATCAACATGTGCCTGGAAGAAATCGTGATGCCATTGCCTCACCAGTATGCTACTGTTTGCTGTTCAAAGATCCACGCACCAGAAACTATCTAACTCTAACTCTTTACAGGAACACATTTCTTCGCTCTCCGTATCCGACACTATCCCGTGCTGCGTAAACAGTATCTGATCAAAGTCGCAGGGTATATTCAATATGTATGTATGATTACTGTGTTCTGCGGCTGTAGTAGTAGAAACATCCTACAGATGCAATCAGTCCTTTTTCGCTTTTACTCACTGTGTCTTGTCCTCAGCCGAAATTCTTACCTTCCTCAGGTCCGTTTTTTATTTGAGTGTACTGAGCCCTGTTTTCTTCAGGTAACCTCGTAGCACGCTTAGCAGATTTATGCAATGGCGTCCTCTCCTGCCTTTGCATTTGTTGGCTCCAAAAGTAGGGCGAACTCCAAGGCTCTGTGTGCTGGTGTGTCTTCTGGCATCCTTAGCCTATGACCAAACATGGACCATCTTTGCTGGGTGACTTTGACAGACAACGGTGACGTATTGCCCTTCTTGTATAGCGCATCATCGGAACTTATGCTGTCTGGCCATCGGTGTCCAGTGATGGTGCGTAGGTGTTTGCCGATGCAGGCATCGAGTTTGTCAAGCGCTGCCTTTGGAGCTGCCCAGCTTTACAGTTATACAGCATCAGGGAAACGCAGGTTGCATTGTATAAACGTAGCCTTTTTATCAAGCGCATCTTAGATCTACGAATCTATAGCTTCCAGAAGGACTGGAAAGCTATGTTACCCATGACGCAGCGTGCAGCAATGTCAGCAGTACTGCAGCGCAGTGAGCCCAGCATTGACGCTTTCCTCCATGGTTCGCCGCCACGAAGTGAATCGTCATTTTCTTTAGTTTCGTGATTTGTAGGTAGGTATATGTGAGTGAACTCTGTTTTGGATTCATTCATAAACAGATTCTCAATTTTTAGTTTGCTTGCAACTATTGGGAGAAGTTCGTCAATGGGTTTCTTTTCCTCTTCTATGAAGTCCACATCGTCGGCATATTCCATCTTTAACAATAACCCAGCATTGACACTGGGGCTGGGTCTTGTGGAATTTTCCTGCACGGATTTCAATGCAGCAGCAAGGTAACAGGTGAAAAGCACAGGGGATAGACTGCGGAGAGCCGATTGGTGTATCAAACTCTACAGACTTCGCTGACTTGACTCGTACTCTCAGCTTGGTGTCTGCAAACAGTAAGCTCACTAGTTGTAGCTCATCGTTATTGCAACTGGCCTGGCGTAGTACATCTATGATCTTTGCGCGTTTAATTGTGTCGAAGGTTCGTGACATCTCAAGGCCAATTTTGTGCAAATCCCAGTGTTTGGACATGACTACCGACCCAGACGTGCATTGAGCCCATACAATGTTTGCGCAACCGCGTCCGCGTTTGAAGCCACTTTGACATGAACCGGTGAAGTCCTCGATCTTGCCTCGGATGCGGCATAGAATAGCATTGGATTTCCGTATGCTGTTGAGGAACACAATGAGCCACATACGGCTATGTTGGGGTGGGGTGGCAGGTGGCTTCTTGGGCTTGGGTAGCGCGATAAGGGTACCTTAGCTTACATCGTCGACGGGAAGGTGATGCATAAAAGCTGAATTGATCAGGTGCGTGATCGGTATTCAATAGAACTAACTAAAATTAGCGTAACTGTACATGGGCATGTATACCACCACAAATTAAGATGGAGATGTTAAAACCAGAATGCAGGTGAGTGCCCGTATACTGCAGCTGAAGGAGTGGAAACGTCTTTCAGCTGCAATCAGATTTTCTCCAACATTCTCCCCCGTGCCGTGTCCACGCGATCGTTCTGAGACCATTTAGGTTCTTTTGGGTATTTAAGGGTCTTAGATTAGGTCCTGATCATAAAACACTTAGCAAGGCGGTGTTGTGGCGTTCTGTGCGTGTCTAATAACTGTTGGCATCTACCACTGGAAATTCTAGTGCTTTCTGAGTAGGCATATTTCCTGATATTCAAAGTATACGTCCGAAGGTAGCTCATCGCTGTTGCGCTACATTCACAGATAGTGGCTCTATGTTACACAGCTTGTAGAGTACTGCATTTGATATTGTGTGGCCAGCGATGATGTGTAATGGCTCGCAGATGTTTGCGGTAACATGAATCAAGTGTGTGCAAGGGGTCTTCTGAAGCTGCCAGCTGTTGCAATCGTATAACATTATTGAAACACATCTAGCATCATATAGTTGTATCTTGACGTTCATGGGGATTTTAGAGCCACGAATCTACAATTTCCCAAAAGGACTCGAAACATACATTTCCTGTTAAATAGCTAGTTCCAATATCGGTAGTCCTGTAACAGAGGGAACCCAAAATCACTCTCTTCCTACACGGCTCAGTTCCCGGATGCGGGTCCCATCGCCACTCATTTCTGTTGTGTCGGATATGTATCAGTGAGTGAACTCTATGTAGGCTGATTCACGAAGAGGTGTGCAGCCTTGGGCTGTTCTGCAGCTATTTGAGGCAATGCATCAAGAGAACGATTTTCCTCGTCGATAAAGTCAACATCATCTGCATACCACCATCTGTAGTGGCAGACCTGTCATAGAGATTGGAGAGTTTGGTCTTGTGGAATATTCTCAAACACGTGATGTTGCTGTGGTGAGGTAGTAAGTGAAAAGTAATGATGATAAACCGTCACCTTGTTGCAATCCTATTGATGTTTCAAACTGTGCAGAGGGCGTTGATTTGACGCGATCATTTAGTTTTGTGTTTGCCAATAAGAGTCTCTTACCAGGCGTAGTTCGTCATCATCGCATCCAGCTTGATGGAGAAATTGGAGGATCTGTGGTCCCTTGATGGTATCGAATGCACGTGAGATGTCGATTCCTACCTTGTAGATGTCCCAATGCATTGATAGTACTACTGATGTCAACATTCGCTGTATCCATAGCACGGCCTATACAATGACTATAATCTGGACTTCACCAGAATATAACTACAGGGAAGCAATCCGCTAATATCCTAAACTAACCAGAAGCTCATCTCAATTT
>CM067366.1:96895972-96974807 GCA_034401795.1 Chaetoderma sp. LZ-2023a
GTGTACATATTATTGAGGTAACATGATGTATGTACATATTATTGAGGTAACATGATGTATGTACATATTATTGAGGTAACATGATGTATGTACATATTATTGAGGTAACATGATGTATGTACATATTATTGAGGTAACTTGATGTTTGCACATATTATTGAGGTAACCTGTTGTATGCACATAGTATTGCCTTAACATGACGTATGCACATATTATTGAGGTAACATGACGTATGCAGATATTATTGAAGCAACATGATGTATGCAATATTATTGAGGCAACATGATGTATGCACATATAATTGAGGTAACATGGCGTATGCAATATTATTGAGGTACCATGATGTATGCACATATTATTGAGGTAACAACGTATGCACATATTATTGAGGTAACATGACGTATGCATATATTATTGAGATAACATGATGTATGCACATTTTAGTGAGGTAACATGATGTATGCACATATTATTGAGGTAACATGCTGTATGCACATATTATTGAGGTAACATGATGTATGCACACAGTATTGAGGTAACATGATGTATGTACATATTATTGAAGTAACATGATGTATGCACATATTATTGAGGTAACATGATGTATGTACATATTATTGAGGTGGCATGATGTATGCACATATTATTGAGGTAACATGATGTATGCACACAGTATTGAGGTAACATGATGTATGTACATATTATTGAGGTAACATGGTGTATGCACATATTATTGAGGTAACATGACGTATGCATATATTATTGAGATAACATGATGTATGCACATTTTAGTGAGGTAACATGATGTATGCACATATTATTGAGGTAACATGCTGTATGCACATATTATTGAGGTAACATGATGTATGCACACAGTATTGAGGTAACATGATGTATGTACATATTATTGAAGTAACATGATGTATGCACATATTATTGAGGTAACATGATGTATGTACATATTATTGAGGTGGCATGATGTATGCACATATTATTGAGGTAACATGATGTATGTACATATTATTGAAGTAACATGATGTATGCACATATTATTGAGGTAACATGATGTATGTACATATTATTGAGGTGGCATGATGTATGCACATATTATTGAGGTAACATGATGTATGCACATATTATTGAGGTAACATGATGTATGTACATATTATTGAGGTAACATGATGTATGTACATATTATTGAGGTAACATGATGTATATACATATTATTGAGGTAACATGATGTATATACATATTATTGAGGTAACATGATGTATGTACATATTATTGAGGTAACATGATGTATGTACATATTATTGAGGTAACATGATGTATGCACACATTATTGAGGTAACATGGTGTATGCACATATTATTGAGGTAACATGATGTATGCACATATTATTGAGGTAACATGATGTATGCACATATTATTGAGGTAATATGATGTGTGCACATATTATTGAGGTAATATGATGTGTGCACATATTATTGAGGTAACATGATGTATGCACACATTATTGAGGTAACATGATGTATGTACATATTATTGAGGTAACATGATGTATGCACATATTATTGAGGTAACATGATGTATGTACATATTATTGAGGTAACTTGATGTTTGCACATATTATTGAGGTAACATGATGTATGTACATATAATTGAGGTAACATGATGTATGCACACATTATTGAGGTAACATGGTGTATGCACATATTATTGAGGTAACATGATGTATGCACATATTATTGAGGTAACATGATGTATGCACATATTATTGAGGTAATATGATGTGTGCACATATTATTGAGGTAATATGATGTGTGCACATATTATTGAGGTAATATGATGTGTGCACATATTATTGAGGTAACATGATGTTGCACATATTATTGAGGTAATATGATGTGTGCACATATTATTGAGGAAGCTTGACGTATGCACATATTATTGAGGTAACATGATGTATGTACATATTATTGAGGTAACATGATGTATGTACATATTTTTAAGTAACATGATGTATGCACATATTATTGAGGTAACATGATGCATGCACATATTATTGAGGTGATATGATGTATGTACAGATTTTTGAAGTAACATGATGTATGCACATATTATTGAGGTAACATGATGTATGCACATATTATTGAGGTAACATGATGTATGCACATATTATTGAGGTAACATGATGTATGTACATATAATTGAGGTAACATGATGTATGCACATATTATTGAGGTAACATGATGTATGCACATATTATTGAGGTAACATGATGTATGCACATATTATTGAGGTAACATGATGTATGCAATGTTAATGAGATAACATGACGTATGCACATAGTATTGAGGTAGCATGATGCATGCACATATTATTGAGTTAACATGATGTGTATTAATATATTCACTCTGTTTGGAAGCATTGCAGCACATCCCGCGTGGCATGGGGAATAGTACGTCCGACCGTCTGACCCACATGATGGCAGAAAATCACCATCGGTACAATGACAGCTTGTAGCACAGGACCAGTTACCGGGTGCTGCCACAATTTGCAGAGAGTTTGATGGGGACGCTAATCTGTGTGTGACAGAATGTTTAGTACATTATTTTGACAATTTAATTCACAGAAAACATTGGTCATAATATTCCGCATGAAGTTTGAACAGGACGTCGTGTTATGTCCTGTCAATTTGTCAATTTTCAAGTTTATTCGGTAACTTCTTCAGAAGTGTACGAAACATATAATGGCGGTTATATATATATTAAATGTATATTTCATGTATAGATGTTAAAATGGAACTAAATTAACTGAATTAAAAATTAATAAAAACAATTTACTATTTATGTTATTGCGCAATAATTTAGTCCAAATGTGGATTTTGTTAACTGTATCGAACGCTCTCTTATAGTCAACGAAGGCACAGTACAATCGCACGCACGTTGATAAATAAATGGTAATTAAACCATTTAAACTGTATTTGCAAGAATATCATTTCTATCCCGCGTCATCGGTGACCAGTCTGGTGAAAATATTTTATTTATTGGCACTTTTATTGACGCCATATCATGACCAACGGTTGGTTGCATAGTCGAAGCATACTGTACGGCGACGATAGAAATGATGAAAAGTTATGGTGTCTATGCGTATTATACGTCACAAAGGCACCAAATTAATTACTATCATTACCTGGTATGTGTATGACGTACCCGTATAGTTGTGCTTGATCGCACGTGATGGCGATTCCTGAGAGCAATATGGTGGCGCCAACTGTCTCAAATATGCAAATAACAACCAGACAGCCACAGATTGTCAGCTTCAGTCCTGTTGCCATGATACCGCTTAGGAATGAACCACTACAGGCTCCAAGTAAGATAGTCGCTCCTGAAAGACAATTTGTTGTGCAAGCTGTAAATGGCTAGATTATTATACGCTAATTCATGAATCCATTTCCTCAGTCAGTCATAAGACGCCATAATCAACTAAGTGACGTGTAGGATGACGTCAGAATAAATCAGGTCATAAATGAGTCGATATAGTCAGTCTTAATAGTCCGCGACTAATAGTCCGGGATACATCAGGTTGTATGAATTGTATGTCTTCACTATTTAATAAACATGCGGTTGAATATTTTGGCGTTTGTACATGCACACTTTGTTTTACTGCCCCCTTTGAACATTTTCTCTTTGTTTACCACTCTGTTTATTCATAAACGCTTTGTTTTAAAAAGAAGGCCGATATAATAACGATATAATGATATCAATGACGCACGATTTCTGTTGGATTAATCGAAATTATAGCCTTGAGTAGATATTTAAGAATGGAACGAAGGATATATATCACGCTTGTGCATTGGCATCCTCTACAAGGATCGTAGGTGTTGACACGAAGTTCAGCGAAAGCCAAAGCTCTCTGTGGCTGTGTGTGGAATGAACATATGCCGCTTTCGCTGATAGAGCAGCCGTATTGCGCATAGCATAGCGCATTATTGAGAATGGGCCTTTCCATTTTTTGCTATGCCCCGCCCATCTCTAGCTAAGCTCCACCCACACCTCGCTCGTGTTGTAATTAATCGATCTGTGAACTCCCTGACTATCCATTTCCCGAAAACTATACAGGTAAGCTATTGAATATTTTGGAACTAATTTGACCGGGCGCCGTTTCTGCCCATGGCAACAGCATCCAGTCAAACTAGTTTCAAAATATTCAACAGCATGTTCATTAAATAGTAGAGACATATAATTCCTACAACGTGTCGGACTATTAAGAGTTAAAGACGGGCCAAATATAATCAGTTATGACATAATGATTATGACGTTATCATATACGCCGCTTAGCTGAATATGACGTCAGAATGATAGACGGCTACTTTGGAAAGGTGAATTACGCTATGCGGCCAGTGATGCTGAGTGATGGTATAGAGGTGCATGCTGTGGCAGGAAGCGAGGTATTCTAGCATTGCCATTCGCGATGCCCAGTTGGTGCAGTTATAAGACATCAATAATACATCAAGTTACATCATAATACTTGCTGGGCCGATGCTGGGCCGATACCGTGCCGATACTTTTAGAATCGACGATACATTTTGTAACGGCTCGACATTGGCCCAGCATCAGCTGTGTTATCATGGCTGTTTGTTCAGAGTGCTATTTGATCCGCGGATCCATAGCTTCTAAATGGACTGGAGGACGATGTTCATCGCAATACAACGTGCAACAATGTCAATAGACAATGATGAGGGATGGGTGGGGGAGTGGTGTTCTGTATTTCCGTATTCTTCATCGCCTCTCCGTGGTATGTATGCTCGTGTCACTAAATGCTTTTGTACGTAATAGAAGGCTCCATTTCTAGCTATGCCCCGCCCATTTCTAGATAGGCTTCGACCACCCTTCGCGCGTGTTGGGAATTGGGATCGATTTAAATATACTTTCAAGCCTGAATTCGCAGAATCGTGCATTTTTAAGTAACTATACAGGTAACCTACTGAATATTTTGAAACAACGCCCAGTCAAAGTAGTTTCAACACTTTCAAACAGAATCTTTATTAAAGTTGAAATAGTAAATCCATCAAAGCCATACAATTCATACACTTGACCGTCTATTTCAGCATCACGGCGGAGTATTCTCTGTAAATTGCGATTGTGCCGTCAGCTTACATGTGAGGTAATTGATTATGATGTCATATACTTGATCGACAGAGCAGATTCATCATTGGTGGGCATGTGTAAACCCGATCTTCGATTGGTTTATGAAGAGATTATAATTTATAATCTGTTCTGCGGCTATATCGAGAACGCAATCCAGAGGCTTATTTTCCTCATCTATACGTCTACTTAGGACTTGGTCCAACAGCATTGGTCTGATCACAACGCTTAGGCTACGGTATGCGTGGTTCTACCGCATGAAAACTAATGTGTGGTCAGTTTGCATTGAGTGAATTTCTACAGTTGTCTCTTGAATACATCCAATGCCAATGTTATTGCATTCACCATCTATGTCTGCCACTTGTTGTTGTTGTTGTTGTTGTTGTTGTTGGTGGTGGTGGTGGTGGTGGTGGTGGTGGTGGTGGTGGTGGTGGTGGTGGTGGTGATGGTGGTGGTGGTGGTGGTGGTGGTGGTGGTGGTGGTGGTGGTGGTGGTGGTGGTGGTGGTGGTGGTGATGGTCCTTTAGCTTCTTTGTCCTCTTTAGCGGTCCTATATTAGACGCTTTAGATCTGATTACAAAACACCTAAAACGTTTCTGTTACGTGCCGTGAAGCTGTCCAAACATTGGCCATCGCTGTTACACTACTTTGTGTTGTTATTTGCATATTTGAGGCAGTGAAAACCAGCTGCACAATTTGTAGCGTGTTGCGTTTGAGATTAGCATGGATGGCCGGCGGTCATTTGTAATGGCTCGCACATGTTTGCGATGATGAGCGTCTATAAGTGTGTCAAAGAGGACCTGTGGGGATTTCTTGAGACACATACAGCATTGTATCGGTGTATTTTGACTTTTATTGGAAGTTTATAGAGTTTCAAGTCCAGAGCTTCCCGATGGACTGCAAAAACAACGTTTCCTCTTACACATCGACTTGCAATGTCGGTTGCACTGGAGATGAGTAAGCTGCAGATCGTTGTAGCTATAAATGGGTTCTTTCATCTCATAGTGTGCGTGCTCATCGCAAGTGTGTTATAGCGAAACAAGGCATAGTCATCTTGCTTTATACAACCGAGTACAATAACTACGGACAAGAGTGAGTAGCCAGTTGAATAACAGATGTGTGTAAACGTTTGAGCTGTAAAACTTTTACATATATCACGACTTGATGTGTCAATATGATATTTATAGTCTGTCCTAGCCAATAGTTATTGCGATTGATTATGTGTATGTGTGCGTGCGTGTGTGCGTGCGTGCGTGTCTACGTTTGTTCATGTGTGCGTGTAGATGTGCGTGCGCGCGTACGTGCGTACGTGCGTGTGAGTGCATGCATCTGTCATAGAATCGCGCAACGGAGCATATAGGGGCCTATGCGTGTATTTGCTAGGTCGTACTAACTGATATAATGTAAATATAAGGCACAAGCGGGTATCTTATATATTCACCTTCTTTCAAGCAGAAGTGTGTGGTACTATATACCTAGCAATATGTGTCAATCATAGGTCAGTAGACCGACCCGTTGGTTATTTATCTTTTCTAGTTGAGCTCAATCCACTTTATACGAGTGTTTGAATCCATGTGAGCAGCTTGGATCTGAAATCCACATAATCTCAATTTCAAGATAGATATCCATGTAATCTGGGGAATAGTTGTAACCTAATTTGACTGGGAGATGTTGCTGGCTTGCTGCCTAGAGCAACAAAAGCTCCCAGTAAAACTAGTTTCAAAATTTGCAACAGAATGTTTGTTAAATTATTAATTCACCAATGACCTACAATTCAGCTGGTCACTATTGTACCTTTGCCCCTGCCATGTCGGGTCTACGTCATTTAATTGATTATGACGTCAGATACTTGAGTGACAGATCGGACACCTCCATTGAGAACATATGGGTGGAGACCACCAAGTATATGAAATCGACAGGAATGTTTATCCAACCATGATAGTCCCTAAAATCAAGATATCATTAGAATCAAACCATTGAATCCGTCATCTCGATGCATTTTCTCCATGACTAGGCCCCTACTAGAGTCATTCAGTTAACGCTTTAATCCTAGAATTTGTTCAAGAAAATGTATATTTTCTCATAGAAAATATCAATTGGCAGACCAAGAGAAGACTATTTTTGACAATTTATCACTGAAATGACTGGCTCGGTTATCGAGCCAGTCATTCCAGAGGTAAATTTTCAAAAAATAGTCCTCTCTTTGTCTGTAAACGGATATTTATGAAGAGCATTGCAGAATCCGTTTATTGCTGATATGACTGTTAAATGGTTAACATATTTAACATGTGACTAAGATTTAAGAGATGTGCTTAGGGTGTGGCTATACGTACCCATTAAAATACTGCTTCTACCCGGTTCCACATGGAAATGTTCTTCTAGGTATTTTGGGAAGAAGCTGATAAAACCTCTAATGCTGAATATGCTGATTCCATCAGCCAGAATGATTATCATGAACAGAGGATTGCTGACTAGTCTCCATATACTCTTATAGGAGTCTGTTAAATAAGATGAAAATATAGATACCAGACAGAGAACACGTGTAAAGTACAAAAGATCATCACAGATATATGAATGAAACATAACTGGGAAAGAATATGGCAGATAACTAGACTAGACGGCAATGGTACGATATAGATAGGAATTTTGAATCTAATAGATGAATGAACGATTTCAGCGAAATATTTCAGGTTAGTTGATAGATTAGCTTAGATTTGGTTAAAACGTTTAATTATGAATCCGGAGCTATGTAGCAATATACGTAGACGAGGGCATAATAGTGTATTATACCACATCGTATGGATAATTTGATAAACATGGGTTTTGAATGATCGTCTATCCATCTGCTTGATTCAGAGTATCATGTCTGCTTGAAATACCCACAGTATGGTATAAAGATACTCATAAAAGGCAGCAAGATCTTCTACTGTACCCCGGCTACAAACCCAATATCAAATATGTAATAGTGGTCACAAGACTGAAGACTGTGAATCTTTCTGAAATGTAGAATACCCTTTCTTTGTCATAACCATTTGAACCCGAAAAGTCAAATTAAAAACTCATTTATAATGTATATAATGTGTTATTGAACATTTAAAAACTAATCTGACTGAGAGCTGTCGGCGCCGTCGGCAGCAGCAGCTACCTGTCAAATTAGTTTCAAAGTATTAACAGCTTATCCGCATAGGTGATATTCTGTGATTCGACATTTCCAGTTTACCCATCCATCATATGACGTGATAACCAACTACGTGGCGTGTAGGATGACGTAATAATCAATGACCTCGGGAATGACTGCAATAAGTACGTCACGAACGTATAACTGAAAACGGACTAAGCGTTGTTGTACGAATTGTATTCTTTACCATTTAGTAAATATTCTGCTGAAAATTTTGAAACTAATTTGACTGGGCGCTGTTGCTGCCATAGGCAGCAAAAACGCCAAGTCAAATTAGTTTCAAAATATTCAACAGCTTACCTGTATAGTTTTCTGGAAATTGATAGTCAGGGTGTTCGGTGATCGATCGATCCCAACACTAGCAAGGTATCGATGGAGCTTAACTAAGGATGGGCGGGTCATATCTAAAACTGGAGAGGTCCAATTAGTGTTCAACGGTCCAGAGCATGAAACAAACAATCCTTTCTTAATAATTTCCGTCTTATCTACATTATTGTACCTTCCTCTGGTACCACGTGGTAGACTAGCTATTAAGTGGAGCTTGTTGCTGGGTCTGGTCACGCGAAAACAGAAGAATCCACTTCTAGCTAAGCTCAGCCCATGCTTTGCGCGTGTTGCGATCGATTTATATACTTTGAATCCTGAATAACCCGAATCCCAATTTTAAGGTAAATGTACAGATAAGCTGTTGAATATTTTGAAACTAATTTGACTGGGTGCTGTTGCTGCCACAGAATATTTAATAAATAGTATATCCAGCAAAGATGGTCCATGTTTGGCCATGTGTTAAGGATGGCAGAAGACACGCCAGCATGGCGAGCCTTGGAATTCGCCCTACTCGGAGCCAGCAAATACAGAGCCAGGAGAGGACGTCATTGCGTAAATCTGCTAAGCATGCTACGAGGTGACCTCAAGAAAGCAGGATTATGTACACTCAAGTCAAGAATGGGCCTGAGGAAGCTAAGAATTTTGGCTGAGGACAAGACACGGTGGGCAAAAGCGAAGAAGGACTGATTGCAGCTGTAGGATATTTCTACTACTACAGCCGCAGAATACAGTAATCATACATACATACATACATACATACATACATACATACATACATACATACATACATACATACATACATACATCAAAGACATACAATTCGTACACTTGGCGGATTATTCTAGCTTCAGGACGGAGTATTCTCTGTCAATTATGATTGTGACGTCAGCCTACGTGTGACGTAATTGATTATGATGTCATAAACCTGAGTGGCATATCGGATTAATCAATTGTGCTAAACTGATAGATCAAACTTAGATAATGTGTACCTTTTAATAATTCTTTGAATGATTCACGTCTGACCTCTTCGGAGTTTTGTTTTGCGGCAGTTAACATCTTTCGAGGGAACAAAGGTAGGGGAATAGCAGAGAGGAGTGTTAGTACGCCTATACCGACAAAGCCCAACCACCAGGCGCCGACAAAGCGCGGATCTCTTATTGCCATTGTGGTTTCTGAAAGGAAGTGATGATGCACTGGTTATGATGTGTGAAAACTGATGGTGAACTATCAAAACCATTATCGAAATGGACAATTTATTTTCAAAATATGTTTATTATGAAACATTATTTTACTGTGTTAACGGCAGAGAAGTTTAGAAAGCAACTCATGAGCACCAAACATATGTCCATATATGACAAATGGCAAAATTGGTTGAAAATAAACATAGTGGCCAGGAGTAACAAGGAAATAGTGAAGCATTGCAAATCAGTGTCAACATCAAACGTCATAAATTGTTAGAAACAAGTTACAAATGGTGATCAACTTGAAATCAATTTTTGGCCACCATAGTGCGATTTCCAAACATGTTCGGCCTGAGATGCAGAAATCGATCTGAAATTCCAGCGTTTATGCGGCTTCGAAGCGTCAAATATTGAGGGAAATTGTTTATGTTATAGTAGTCAGAGCCAGTACGAGCTAAAAAAATGTTTAGCGCAACACTCATACACAGTTGGTTTGTCACTTCAGGCTGTTTGGTAAATGCGTCTGGAAAATTTCTAGCCTTGATAGTACAGTTGAATTGTGGCAGCAACAATTTACTTATGACAACCGGTTTTCGTGTGTGTTTGGGGGCAGGTAGTGGGGGATGGATGGGGTGGGTGGGTGGATGGATGGCTGCGCGCGTGCGTGCGTGCGTGCGTGCGTGCGTGCGTGCGAGCGAGCGTGCGTGCGAGCGAGCGTGCGTGCGTGCGTGCGTGCGTGCGTGCGTGCGTGCGTGCGTGCGTGCGTGCGACCAATGCACAAATCTGGAAAAATCAAGAGATTCGCTTTTTCGCTTTTTCGCTTTTTCGCTTTTTCGCTTTTTCGCTTTCTCGCTCCTAAAGCCAAATTCCCTCAAACAAATTTTCTCAACATGTTGATATGAGATAAGTCTTTATATTTCTGCTTCAATAGGAAGATGATGCTGTGTAATAAGGAAAATATACAAAATTAAATGTAATTCATGTCATCACAGCCAGTCTGAAAACACTTGTGCAGATCGTCTGTTTTCTGATCTACTGTATCTTTGCAGGCATAGATATGTGTTCTGAGGGTTTCTTCGTTCACTCAATTATCTTCCCGTCTCCGGGACAACCAGTTTCAATATTACTGCCATTCCAAGTGTACCATGGATTCCATGAGGAAAAGTGTCAAACCAACTGTGTAGGTTGGTGGGGGGGGGGGCGAAACCATTGTTAAGCCTCTTTTGAAAACTGGCACCTGTACTATAGGAATAAAAAGCAATGTAATAATGTGCACGGAGAGGATGTTAGGATATATTTAACACAATCAATGGATTATTGTTTGAACTTACCTTCCAAAGTGACGTACATTCTGCTAAACACGCCTCCTAACGTGCTTCCAACCAGCGGTCCGAATATGCCCAATCCTAGCAGGATACCTGATCAGTAGATTTATATAGGAATGAATTATCTGAATAAAAAAGGAACGCCGACGACGACGATGACGACGACGATGACGACGAAGACGACGACGAAGACGACGATGACGACGGCGACGACGACGCACATTTACGTGTGAAATCTCGCTAATATAAATATGATATGTTAGTCTTCTAAAGTACTACCTTAGAATCATCTTGTTAGTATTAACAGTCAAAGGCCGTGTTCTCACTAGGGTGTTAATCCTGAATAACGCCATACCTTAGTATGGCGTTATTCAGGATTAGGCCTCTAGTGAGAACATGGCCTAAGACCACAACTTTTATAACAGCTGTCTCGCATAGCTGACTTGAAATTGAAACTAAAGGGATTAATATAATTTGGCAATGCTTATTAGATAAAACGCTTTGTTATTTTATTCTATCGTTACCAAGGTAAATGCCGGTTCTCGTCTTAGGTACATTGTCATCAATGTATGTGGAGCCGAGTGGTGTCCTTGGTGCTTTGCAAATACCGATTATGACCATTCCAACAGCTACAACAGAATACGCCATTCTCCGGAGCCTTGGTGATGCTATTGCCATATGCATCGCTGTGTGATCACTAGTCTCATTTGTCAATCGACAAGCACCCTGATCTGTATTGCTACCAGTCGAACTTGTGTTCACGTTGTATATCTCTCCTTCCTCTGACATAAAGATGAAGTGGGGTATGGCACACATAGCAGATGCTAGAGAGAAAAGTGCAGTAGCGGCCGCCAGAAATCTGTATAAATAAGATCAGTTTCCCTTTCATGGAGAAACAGGCCAAAACAGGCCTCTGCAGTGCTCTTGAGGAGCGTCCATTTGCAGGCCAAAAGAAGAATATTTTTGAACATTTTACCACTGGAATGATTGGCTCGATAATGGAGCCATTCGTTCCAATAGTAAACTTTAAAAGATATTCTTCAAAATGGACATATTTAAGGAGAAATTGCAATTTCTTGAACAGACTTGAGGGTTACAGGGCCAGGGTGACGTTGCATCCAGGTATCTAAGCTATGGAGTTGCAGTGACGGACATTATCCTATGACATAGCAGTATGGAGAGCATCGTTTAAAGATAGGTGACGTATGTATTTAAAGTTAATATTTTGAAATCCAACTATACACCGGAAGCGGAAATGTAGCTAAGAAACACAAACTCCTAGGCCTACAAAAGATTCAATAATTTAATTTTCAAATACACCAATAAAAAGAACTAAAATATTTGATAGGGAACCCGTCGCCGACACAAGCATACCACACATTGTCACTCATTACGAGGGTTTCCTCATCCAGCCTGTCACTCATGCTGTTACGCCTGTCTCCCCTATCTATCATGTCACTCATGCTGTCACGCCGGTCTCCCCATCTACCTTGTCACTCATGCTGTCACGAGGGTTTCCGCAGTCAGCCTGTCACTCATGCTGTCACGAGGGTTTCCCCATCAACCTTGTCGCTCATGCGGTCACGAGGGTTTCCGCAGTCAGCTTGTCACTCATGCTGTCACGGTGGTTTCCCCATCCACCTTGTCACTCATGCTGTCACGAGGGTTTCCTCATCCACATTGTCACTCCTGCTGTCACGAGGGTTTCTCCATCCACCTTGTCACTCCTGCTGTCACGAGGGTTTCCCCCATCCGCCTTTTCACTCATGTTGTCCTGAGGGTTTTCCCATACACATTTTCACCCATGCTATCACAAGGGTTTCCATATCGACCTTGTCACTCATGCTGTCATGAGGGTTTCCCCATCCACCTTGTCACTCATGCTGTCACGAGGGTTTCCCCATCCACTTTGTCACCCATGCTGTCACGACGGTTTCCCCATTCTCCTTGTCACTCATGCTGTACCCGGGTCTCCCCACCCACCTTGTCACTCATGTTCTCACGAGGGTTTCTCCATCCACCTTGTCACGCATGCTGTCACGAGCGTTTCCCCATCCACCCTATCACTCATACTGTCACGAGGGTTTCCCCAATCCAGCCTGTCACTCATGCTGTCACGCGGGTCTCCCCAACCACCTTGTCTCTCATGCTGTCACGAGGGTTTCCCCATCAACCTTGTCACTCATGCTGTCACGCAGCTCTCCCCATACACCTTATCACTCATGCTATAACAAGGGTTTCCCCATCCATCTTGTCACTCATGCTGTCACGAGGGTTTCCCCATCCACCTTGTCGCTCATGCTGTCACGAGGGTCTCCCCATCCACCTTTTCACTCGTACTATCACGCGGGTCTCCCCATCCAACTTGTCACTCATGCTGTCACGCGGGTCTCCCCAACTACCTTGTCTCTCATGCTGTCACGAGGGTTTCCCCATCAACCATGTCACTCATGCTGTCACGCGGCTTTCCCCATACACCTTATCACTCATGCTATAGCAAGGGTTTCCCCATACACCTTATCACTCATGCTATAACAAGGGTTTCCCCATCCATCTTGTCACTCATGCCGTACGCGGGTCTCCCCATCCACCATGTCACTCCTACTCGCACGAGGGTGTCTCCATCCAACTTGTCACTCATGTTGTCACGAGCGTTTCCCCATCCACCCTATCACTCATACTGTCACGAGGGTTTCCCCAATCCAGCCTGTCACTCATGCTGTCACGCGGGTCTCCCCAACCACCTTGTCTCTCATGCTGTCACGAGGGTTTCCCCATCAACCTTGTCACTCATGCTGTCACGCAGCTCTCCCCATACACCTTATCACTCATGCTATAACAAGGGTTTCCCCATCCATCTTGTCACTCATGCTGTCACGAGGGTTTCCCCATCCACCTTGTCGCTCATGCTCTACGCGGGTCTCCCCATCCACCCTGTCACTCCTGATGGCACGAGGGTGTCTCCATCCACCTTGTCACTCTTGCTGTCACGAGCGTTTCCCCATCCACCCTATCAATCATACTGTCACGAGTGTTTTCCCCAATCCACCCTGTCACTCATGCTGTCACGCGGGTCTCCCCAACCACCTTGTCTCTCATGCTGTCACGAGGGTTTCCCCATCAACCTTGTCACTCATGCTGTCACGCAGCTCTCCCCATACACCTTATCACTCATGCTATAACAAGGGTTTCCCCATCCATCTTGTCACTCATGCCGTACGCGGGTCTCCGCATCCACCATGTCACTCCTGCTGGCACGAGGGTGTCTCCATCCACCTTGTCACTCATGCTGTCACGAGCGTTTCCCCATCCACCCTATCACTCATACTGTCACGAGGGTTTCCCCAATCAAGCTTGTCACTCATGCAGTCACGCGGGTCTCCCCAACCACCTTGTCTCTCATGCTGTCACGAGGGTGTCCCCACCAACCTTGTCACTCATGCTGTCACGCGGCTCTCCCCATCCACCTTATCACTCATGCTATAACAAGGGTTTCCCCATCCACCTTGTCACTCATGCTGTCACGCGGGTCTCCCCATCCACCTTGTCACTTATGCTGTCACGAGGGTTTCCCCTTCCACCCTGACACTCATGCTGGTACGAGGGGTCCCCCATCCACCTTGTAACTCATGCTGTCACGATGGTTTCCCCATCCACCTTGTCACTCATTCTGTCACGCGGGTTTCTCCATCCACCTTGTCACTCATGCTGTCACGCGGCTCTCCCCATCCACCTTATCACTCATGCTATAACAAGGGTTTCCCCATCCACCTTGTCACTCATGCTGTCACGCGGGTCTCCCCATCCACCTTGTCACTTATGCTGTCACGAGGGTTTCCCCTTCCACCCTGACACTCATGCTGGTACGAGGGTTCCCCCATCCACCTTGTAACTCATGCTGTCACGATGGTTTCCCCATCCACCTTGTCACTCATTCTGTCACGCGGGTTTCTCCATCCACCTTGCCACTCATGCTGTCACGAGGGTTTCCGCATCCACCTTGTTACTCATGCTGTCACTCGGGTCTCCCCATCAACCTTGTCACTCATTCTGTCACGCGGGTTTCTCCATCCACCTTGTCACTCATGCTGTCATGCCTGTTTCCCCATCCACCTTGCCACTCATGCTGTCACGATGGTTTCCCTATCCACCTTGTCACTCATTCTGTCACGCGGGTTTCTCCATCCACCTTGTCACTCATGCTGTCATGCCTGTTTCCCCATCCACCTTGCCACTCATGCTGTCACGAGGGTTTCCGCATCCACCTTGTTACTCATGCCGTCACGCGGGTCTCCCCATCCACCTTGTCGCTTATGCTGTCACGCGGATCTCCCCATCCACCTTGTCGCTCATGCTGTCACGAGGGTCTCCCCTTCCACCTTTTCACTCATACTATCACGCGGGTCTCCCCATCCAACTTGTCACTCATGCTGTCACGCGGGTCTCCCCATCAAACATGTCACTCATGCTGTCACGCGGCTCTCCCCATACACCTTATCACTCATGCTATAGCAAGGGTTTCCCCATCCACCTTGTCAATCATGCTGTCACGAGGGTTTCCCCATCCACCTTGTCGCTCATGCTGTCACGCGGGTCTCCCCATCCACCTTGTCGCTCATGCTGTCACGAGGGTCTCCCCATCCACCTTTTCACTCATACTATCACGCGGGTCTCCCCATCCAACTTGTCACTCATGCTGTCACGCGGGTCTCCCCATCAAAATGTCTCTCATGCTGTCACGCGGCTCTCCCCATACACCTTATCACTCATGCTATAGCAAGGGTTTTCCCATCCACCTTGTCACTCATGCTGTCACGAGGGTTTCCCCATCCACCTTGTCACTCATGCTGTCACACCGGTCTCCCCATCCACCTTGTCGCTCATGCTGTCACGCGGGTTTCCCCATTCACCTTGTCGCTCATGCTGCCACGAGGGTCTCCCCATCCACCTTTTCACTCATACTATCACGCGAGTCTTCCCATCCAACTTGTCACTCATGCTGTCACGCGAGTCTCCCCATCCACCTTGTCACTCATGCTGTCACGCGGGTCTCCCCACCCACCTCGTCAGTAATTCCACCTATACAATATTGCGATTATGTGTACACGTTTTAAATGGTCCGTGTTTTATCTAGGCATATGCCCTGCCCATTTCTAGATAATCTGGAGTAGGTTTTACGCGTGTTGGAATGGATTTAAAACTTCGAACCTTAAATTCCCAGAATCTTAATTTCAAGGTACCTCTACAGGTAAATTGTTGGATATTTGGAAGCGAGTTTGACTTGGTTTGGGGCTGGGTGGGTTTGGGGTAGGTGTGGTGTGTGTGCGGGGGGGGGGGGGGGGCTGTGTGTTGCTGCCTTAAATTACAAATTCATCAAAAACAAACAATTCATACATTTCGTGACTGATTTCGATTAACCCGTCAGCCAACATGTGACGTATTTGATTATGGCACCATATATTTGAGTGACACGTCTGATGTATCCATTCTGTACGTATGCTATTTTGCTTACAGGTTCACCTTCATCAACATTTTCTTCCATCACACCAAAACTTGACCAGCCAAATTAGAGCTGTAGAAATGTAGAATTGTTGTTTAGTTAGTACGAGAACAACGTCCCCCTCTGTTTCATGAAGCCACACTAAGTTGCATTGATGTAAACATGTCGCGCGACCAATTATCTCATCTTACGATGGAATAGTTTTCTTCCACCCACCATGTGACATTGCCGTAATAGCAGAGGTGCTAGATTGTTGAAAGAATCTGAAAGCTGCAACGACCATGGTGACGACGACTACGACGACGACGACGACGACGACGACGACGACGACTACGACGAGTAAATATTATTACTACGAGATACTATTTGCAGCTTACCGTGGTTTATGCATCTTGCGTGCGAAGTGACTCCAAAACAGAACTGTAGCCATAAATCCGATCTCATCGGCGGCTAATAGAAAACCTGACTCTGTACTGCTGATGCCGAACTGCCTTTCTATTGTGGTTATCTGTGAGATGAAATATACGCTTAAAGACGAAGTCAGCATCACGGAGAATCCGAAAGCAGGTACAAACCCTATCATTCTCGCTACAGGTTGTAGACATCTTGGTTTCCAGCAGCCGATTCCACATTGTGTGTCTGGATCAGGAAACTGCGCAATAACATGCGACGATGGGGCTGTAGCACATGCAGTTTTCTCGTAGCTGTCCATATACATCAATGTATATTGTCCTATATGTTTTGCCTTGTATTCTGAAGGAAAATATTTTTTTGCAATTGGATATATATATATATATATATATATATATATATATATATATATATATATATATATATATATATATATATATATATATATATATATATATATATATATATATATGTATGGCTAATCCAAATACCATCAAGCCAATTTCTAAGTTAGATTTATGTCAAATTTGGTGTTTTCATTTTAATAAATATATTAAGGAAATGAGACAATAAAAGGTCGGAATTATCGATCTGCAAAAAGATCAAATCGTTAAATCCTCCGAATGCATGTTATTACCCCGGACCACCTCATTAGAAGCAGTCGATTTAACTGATGAGAATAGGTTGACTCGCCTCATGAGAAGATTGCGAGCAAACCCATAGAAAGATGGAGACTTAACTCATGAGAAGATTGCGAGCAACCCCATAGAAAGAGGGCTACTCAACTTATGGGAAGAGGGCGACTCAATTCATGATGAGAGGGCAACTCAACACTTTGGGAATAGGACAACTCAACTCATGAAAATGGGCAACTCAACACATGGGAAAAGTGTGACTCAACTCATGAGAAGAAGGCGACTCAACATATGGGAAGAAGGAGACACAATTCCTGTGCAGAGGGCGACTCAACTTATGAGAGGAGGGCGACTCAACTCGTTGGGATAGGGCGAGCCAACTCATGGGAATAGGGCAACTCAACTCTTTGGAATAGGACAACTGAACTCATGGGACGAGAACGACTCGACTCACACGAGGAGGGTGACTCAACACATGGGAAGGGGCTACTTAACTCATGAAAAAATGGCGACTCAACTTATGAGAAGAAGGCAACTCAACTCAATGGAAGAGGGCGACTCAACTCGTGGGAATATGGCGGCCCAACTCATGGGAATAGGCAACTCAACTCATGAAATATGGCAACTCAACTCATGGGAAGAGTGTGACTCACCTCATGTGAAGAAGGTGACTCAACTTACAAGAAGAGGGCGACTCAGCACATGGGAAGAGAGCGACTCAACTCATGGGAAGGGGCTACTCAACTCATGAAAAGAGGGCGACTCAACTCATAGGAATAGGGAGGCCCAACTCATGGGAATATGGCAATTCAACTCCTGGGAATAGGGCAACATAACTCATGAGAAGAGCGCGACCCAACATATAAGAAGAGGGGGACCCAACTCATGAAAGGAGGCCGACTGAACTCACGAGACCATGGCAAGTTAACTCATGAGAAGATGGCGACTCAACTCATGAAAAGAGGGCGACACAACTAATGAGAAGATGGCGACTCAACACATGAAAAGAGGACGACTCAACTCACCAGACTAGGGCGAGTGAACTGATGAGTAGACGACGACTCAACCCATGAAAAATGTCGGGGAAACTGATGAGAAGAGGGCGACTCAACCCATGGGGAGAGGGCGACTCAACTGATGAGGAGAGGGCGACTCAACTCATGAAAAACGGCGATTCGACTCATGATAATATGGCGACGCAACTCATGGGAAGAGGGCGACTCAACTCGCGAGAAGAGGGCGGCCCACCATATGGATAGGGGGGACTCAACTCAAGAGAATAGGGTGACCCAAATCATGAAAAGAGGGAGACTCAACTCATGGAAAGAGGGCGACTCAATTCATGGGAATATGGCGACCCGACTCAAGGGAAGGGGGCGAATCAGTTCATGGAAAGTGGGCGATCCAACTCATGAGAAGAAGGCGACTCAACTCATACGAAGAGGGGGACTTAACTCATGGGAATAGGGCGACTCGACTAATGAGAAGAGGGCGACTAACTAATGAGAAGACTCAACGCATGGACAGAGGCAACTCAACATGTACGTTGTGCTGCTTAATTGCGCAAATATTAGTTAACCCTAGATGTAGTTCGTTTGCAAATTGGACACCACACAATCAAGTCTGTCTCTAACTCGCAACTACTAAGGAACGTTAGAATGATTTTCTAAACGGATAGGATCGAGCATGTAGAGTGGTCCGGTGGAATACAACCACTGACAAAGTATTAAATGTGTATTCCCGCAGAGGTGATTACCTGTATTTCCTGAAATAAATGACTGTCTAGAACAAAGTAATTATTGATAAAACAATACATTTACTGACCATTATATTTTCTGGACTGTTCAGTTGAAATATGTGGTCATGAACATCCCACCCACCTCATCTCAACACCACCACCCCCACAACCACCCCACCCCATCCCGGCCTATATTTTAAGATGCTTGCGGGCTGGTGAAGGAAGTCCAAGACAGAGATGCATCTCTAGTCAGTCGTGTTAGTCGTTAATCAGCTCAGCGTGAATGTAAATGAGCTTATATGACAGGCTATAGCGGCTATTATTTATTCGCTCAGCATACACCAGAAGGTATGGGCCCATGGTCCAACTCGTTACTAATTGGTTCCCGCCAAAATGGAATTTAGTTGCTTTTTTCTAATTATTCTGATTTATCTCTGGTTTACACTGGTGGCTATAGATTGATTATTATATAAAGCTGTCATTCAAGAGCATATGTTACTTCCCTTATCCTTTCCTTTAATAGTTGTCCGCCATATTATTCAATTTTACACACGCAAGGACGGAAAGCCTACTGTCGAAGTAAATCTATCTATCTATCTACCTATCTATCAATCCTTCCATCCAATCGCCCGCCTGTCCATCCGTCTGTCTGTCTGTCTATCTGTCTGTATGTCTGTCTATTCCTACGACGTCCATGGTAGGCACGCTTTCATTGCCTATAGGTCATTGTTAGATATTCAACCTGAACATTAGTTGATTGAGTGCCCTCATAACCACTAGAAATAGAGGCGTTGCTTCCTGCCGACAATACGCTATCTCGCTCCAGTCAAGTTAGCTTAAGAGATTTCAGGAGAGCACGAATGATAGAGGTTGTGAACAGACAGACTAAATGTTGAAGGAAGAGTAATGGACGGATGAATCACCCAAGATAACACAGATTACTGGGCCGCTGCCGGGCCAGTACCGTGCCGATACCTTCCATACCGGCCCGGTATCGGCCCAGTAAGCTGCGTTATCAGGGACTGCATATTCAGACGTAATGATAGATAGAACAGGCTGACTTGTGTTTTAGAGTAATCAACAGATACAACAGAGGCGTGCGAACATGGGTGGGGTGGGAGCAATGGGGGGGGGGGGGGTGATAGGTAGTTCCTCTCCATAGTGCATCCATATATCATTACCCCCTGGGTTTTGGCCCCACCCATAGTTTACCTCTTCAGGTCAAACTACGTCCGTACACCCCTGTACACTACTGTGTTTTACTGTTTTATATTACCACCAATGATCAAATAAATAAGTATAAATCATTTCAATGTATACGTACATTTTCTATTCGAAATCGTGCTGTATTTCCTTCCGTTTAATCTCGTTTGTTAAGTAGCTGACTGTATATGGCTGATATCACATGCCGTGAATAGTCACCGTGCGGTCTTTCTACGTGTTAAAGATCTATTGCCATAATTTGCATAATACGTATATATATATATATATATATATATATATATATATATATATATATATATATATATATATATATATATATATATATATATATATATATATATATATATATATATATATATATATATATATATATATATATATATATATATATATATATATATATATATATTTATATATATATATATATATATATATATATATATATATATATATATATATATATATATATATATATATATATATATATATATATATATATATATATATATATATATATATATATAACAGTTATATCCAACGTAAAGACTGCGATATTTGATCGACTAATAGCATAGCCATTTGGAACGAAAATAGTATATTGACAGATCACAATATCCAGTGAATCGGAACGAAATTAATCCGGATTTACACAGGAATAATTAGTGATTTCGTTGTTGGTAATTATTTAAAAAGCGGGTAATTAGAATATGTTATGCTTGAAACGCTAATCACGGCACTGCTTGAGATTATTGTATGACCTAAATATCGAAAATCGCATATGAATGTGACAGCTATAGAGAATGTGAGTAAAACGGGCTTTGTTTTTACGCAAACTGGTGTTCAGTTTGTTCAGTTCATTGTTTTACAACGACCGAATCCCGACCGAATCCCGTTTCACTCACTTAATACGTAATATTACACGTTTTATATGAGAAGCCAAAGGTGTGTTATATAGCCTACCATATATGTGTAGTGAATAAATCGATCTATATATACTTGTTGGCATATCTTGAAGACAACCTCTATGTAGAAATATGTGTGAAGGGAAAGTAATAAACGAAGAGAAATCTTGATTCTTCACTGCTGTCGAAATTAAATCCATGGCCACATCATTATTACAACACATTTGAAGCTAAAATTCTAACATCATAGAAAATATTCAAAATATAGGCTAAGCCCAAGTTTTCAAACTAAAATCTTTTGTATTTCCTTACCTAATCTCTGGTGTTGCAATCTACCGAATCCCGTTTTACGCAACCAATCCGGTTTTACGAACCGAATAAGTTGTACTGGGATGATCAGCGTTTAGATCAGAAATATAGCACTAAAGTACACTGATATATAGGCCTATGTATGCTCCTTTAGAAGCCAAGAGCCACAATGTAAGGATCCGATATGTTACTCCAGTATCTGAATGTCATAATGAATTACGTCATTAGTTAGCTGACGTCACAATCATGATGACGTATCTGTATCTAGCTCCGTCGTGAACACTGAAAAGTCCATCAAGTGTACGAATTGTATGTCTTTGACGGATTTACATTTTGGGAAACATTCCGTTGATTGTTTTTAGACTAATTTGACTGGGCACTGTTGCTGCAGTAACATCACCCAGTCAAATGAGTTTCAAAATATTCAACAGCTTACCTGTATAGTTACCTTTAAATTGGGATTCTATTCGTATACAAATTGATCCCAACTCACGTACATGTGCAGCTTCCGTGGTGTATAACGCGTGAGTACCGCTGAAAGTGAAAGCGATGATGGCAGCCCTTTTGAAGATGAGAATGTAGAGACTTAGCCTATATGAATGTAATTAGTTAGTACAACTAAGACACATATAATCATGTTAATTTCTCATTGCATATAGGCGCAGAATTTTGTCTATGATGCACCTTTATAGAAGGCTTTTACATTATAGAGAAATAATTATTTTAATCAAAGGCATTGCTTTGTCTAATTTGTTCCACAACAATCTTTATGGAGAAACAAAGCCATGATATGAGTTTGTCAGTTTGTCATTTATATTCATAAAATCTTGCGATGGGATCTAGGTTAGACAATATAACCTTCATTATCTTGCTTAGCCTCGTTCTCGCGCTATAGACTTTTATTCGTTGACGGAAACCATCTTTGGCATAGCCATCAAATATTTTTTACGAAAAAAGTATCTCTAGATAGGTAATGTGAGAAATTGAATATGTGACGCTGAGAACTTAATCATAGTCATTTATAGACACCAAAATAATCATCCTAGACAGCGTTGAAGCCGAGAAATTGTCACATTTAATAATACAAACATTGATATATCACGATCAAACATGCTAATACCAAATTTGTATAAAATTTACATAATTTATTCACCAAAATATTGGTACTCCAGGGGCGGATCCAGGAGGTCATTTGGCGGGTGGGGTGGGGGTCGGGCCACCTAAAATTTCAAGGGAGTTAGCTCTTGAAAATGGGCTCATTCTGCCACCAGCTGGCGGGTAAAAAAATTGTTGCCAGGGAGGTGGGGGCGCACGTGCCCCGAGTGCCCCCTACTTTTGAGGATTATTTAAGCTGATAACCGATTTAATTAGCATAGGTACATGGTTTGATCAATAGGTGATGTTTTTTATAAGGATGTACACCAAATCGAAGCAACAGAGTGGCATCAGTAGACCTATTTTTGTATTAAGAAAACGATCAATGATGAATAGGCCGCTATCTAGTTTACATTGGGTCTGGGTATGAGTAGGGTTGAATACTGACCCGTTCATTCGGCTTTGACTCAAATCACAGCTTGTTGCGCTATCTCAGCTCTTTAACACTCATATCAGCCAAAATGGATTTTGCAGTGGTCTTGAGAAATGTCCATTTGCAGACCATGAGAAGACAATTTTTGGAAATTTACCACTGGAAGTAATAAAATGGCTTGATAACAGAGCCAGTCATTCCAGTGGTAAATTTTCAAAAATAGTTTTATCTTGGTCTGCAAATGGACATTTTCTATGAGAAAATTTGAAATTTTCATGAGCAAATTCGAGGATTAAAGGGTTAGCAAGCATAGCTTTAAGCTTTATATTGCTTCTTTTAATATGATTTTCGTTCCCTGAGCAAAATAATAAACAGTATGAATTAAACACACACTCCCCCTCCCTTACCACCACCCACCCCACCCCACCGCTACACCCCCGCCCCAAGCCCCACTCTCCCGAAAAGATAGCCTCAATTCGTGACATACCCTTCAGTACAACTCCTGCTGACTGAGCTATTGGTGCTTCTCATGACAGTAGGCCTGGTGGCTGATCAGTTTTCATTTTTTTCTTTATTCACCCAGGCCATTTACACAGCATATGCATGGATAAACGGATACTCCGCCATCTATCCTGTTCGGCGGCCACGAATAACTCTACTCATATTAAAGTAAAAGGAAGTAAAACACAGATATACCCATAGCTGCCTTGACAGCGACCCTCAACGTGACCCATGTTAGCGTTGTATGTGAATCTGAGGATAATGACTGTTAAAAATAATGTAGGGTCATATATAGACTATGTCAACATTAGCTATTGTTACCGACCAGCTAAATATACAATGGACCGTTCCGGTTTTAGCTATGCCCGCCCATCTCTAGCTAAGCTCCACCCACACCTCGCTCGTGTTGGGATCGATCGATCTCTGAAGACCCTGACTACCAATTTCCAAAAAACTACACTGGTAAGCTGTTGAATATTTTGAAATTAATTTGACTGTGTGCTGTTGCTGCCTAAGGCAGCAACAGCGCCCAGTCAAATTGGTTTCAAAATATTCAACAGCATGTTTATTAAATAGCAAAGAATTACAAAGATATACAATTCATACAACATGTTGGACCATTTGAGATTTGGTGACTCTATATGGAACCCCTTGTTACGTAATAATTATGACGTCATCATACACGCGCTGAATTGATTATGACGTCATACGAGGGCTGATGATGAATGGACACTCTGGAAAGGTGAATTACGTGCAGATGTAATATACGATGAAGAGCTTTATCAATTCTGTACCTATCGTTAGCCTATATCGCTCCTTTATCTTCTACATGGTAACTGGGGGTTTGCCCTGGCTCCGTAAGGGGAATAGGGTATTGCGATCGGGTCTGTCGGTCGGTTGGTCGATCGGTCGGTCGGTTGGTCAGTCGGTTGGTTGGTCTGTCAGTCGGTCGGTCGGACAGCCGGTCGGCCAGCCAGCCAGTCACAAACGCTTATTCCGAGCTGTGCCTAAAAAACTATTATTCGATTCGATTCAAATTTTAACACATTGATGGAAGTTGCCTTGCAAGAGGATTTCAGGACCTTGGCTATGACCCGGATGAAAGCATCTGGAATCCGGATCAGATCAGATTCTGGATCTGTGAATATCTCGGAAACTACTGTTCTGATTTTGGCTCAAATTCTAGCAGCGGAAGGGTGACCATGCACTAGAATTCCACAACTTTGGGGGAAAATCTGAAAAATCCAAAAGATCCCGCATATTCTTTCGGACATTATGTTCGAGTCTCCTTCTAGTTCACGAAACACATTGCGTGCGTGCGTGCGTGCGTGCGTGCGTGCGTGCGTGCGTGCGTGCGTGCGTGCGTGCGTGCGTGCGTGCGTGCGTGCGTGCGTGCGTGCGTGCGTGCGTGCGTGCGTGCGTGCGTGCGTGCGTGCGTGCGTGCGTGACTGCGTGCGTGACTGCGTGCGTGCATGTTGGGTCGAAGAGCTTCTTTCAAACATAGCTGTCCGAAATATACGGAAAGCGCCTATTTCAGCACCTGTGTTTAGAATTGTTCTGCATCTCATTTGGAACAGAAGCCATATCGTAAACATGGGTCAGTTTCAGTTGGTCGGATAGTGCACGTCCCGATTAGCATAGGATGAGTGATACATGCTGGGTATGCCTTGCGACGCCTAAAAACATCTTGGTAGCTCGTTACCAATAAAGTCCACTGATGCAGCAGCAAGTTTTATTCATAATGTACATACACACAGACCGTACACGAATGTTCATACACAAGCTCGGGGCACATCACTAATAGTGTGATTCTATAACTACACGTAATGTAACGCCTTCACTTCTCCACGAATTTATTGCTATCTGTCCGCCAGTATGACAGCAGCAGTTTGTCCGCCAGTATGACAGCAGCCGTTTGTCCACCAGTATGACAGAAGCAGTTTGCCCGCCAGTATGACAGCAGCAGTTTGTCCGCCAGTATGACGGAAGCAGTTTGCCCGCCAGTATGACAGCAGCTGCTGTAGGTATTTAGCAGGCCGTAAAGTTAGTGGCCAATTATGGAAACCAGCTAGCTATGTCGACGGCAGCATAGCTGGGAAAGAGGCTTCGTTCGAGCAGCCATCCCTAACTAATTTATCACAACAAAATATCTGCGCTAATACTAGTTTGCATTTAGTGAAGCTGTATAGTATAAGTTAAGCGTTGCGTGGTTTAATACATAAAACGATTTAACGTAACAAAAAGGAAAAAGTATTTAACAGTTTAAAAGGCGCTTGTCGTATAACAATTTATACAGTACAATTAGGTCTAGCTGACCTACGGCGCCTACTGGTGTAGTTCGGATCGACAGCCTGGGTACCGGCCGTACCAGTTAAGCTGGGTACGCGCCGCCCATCCTGGATTCGTTCCCTGAACGCCCCCCTGGGTAGAGCCATGAGCGTATAAGGGCCTATGAGAGAGATCGCATTGCGAAAACGACTAAGTTGGTTAAAACGCATGATGCGCATGCGCACGTCTAGATGCTATTTTTGATGGAGCACGTAGTTTATGACCAAGATAGGATGGCGCTTTTAGTGTACCGAGATGGTACCCTGTAATCTTTATGGATTGTCTGTTCCCGTTGAGTCTGGCATTACTCAAGACCAGAATTGTTTTTAAATCTGTAAACCATTTCAAAATCGGTTAAGAAATGGCTGAGTTATCCACGGAAAACCCTTCTTGATTATCTTCAAAATATTGCCGTGACGTCATAACCACGTGGGCGCAGAACTTCTAGGATGTTCTAGAACATTCGACTGCGCTATTATTAGCTACACACTGATTGGCTGTTGTTCGAACGAAGACTTGTTGGAGCCTGCGCCTTTAATGTCGCGAGGAGCATCCAGAGATCGAGAGCATCCAGGGACAGGTTGGATCTGTACCAGCTACTATCAGCACAACAGACAATACGCGTATTACTTCGCTATGTGTCGGTTTCCTCGAAATGGGCATGCCTGATGTGCCGTGGACGAGGTCTGTATATCTGCCACATCGCCTGGTGGCTGAGCCACTGGCTAACTGTCTCCAATATGAAGTTGTGGCCCTTGCGACGTGCAGCCTCGAGCAGTTGAGGGGACTCACAGTAATATCCACCAGATTGATAGTAGAGTTCCTCAAGAAAGACGGTTGATAAACTCCCGGATTTCATCACTGACGTTCACTCCCGTCCTATCATGCACGGCCTGGGTGAACTCTAAACAGAGGGCCGTCATTCATTTGACCATCAGTGAAGACCTCGTCAAACACCTCCGTACACTGGCATCTAATCTCTGCTGGATCCTCACTGAACAGTAGCTTATCGACCAACCCTCGGAAGTTAAGGGACTTGACATGGTCGTACAGAGACACCATCCTTATATAGTATGGCTTAAATGTTCGGCGGCCCAGATCGCCGCGAGCACTATGACAACGTATGGTAGCCAAGGGCCTGTGACTCCGAAGACCATACCTACTCCTGAGGCGATGGCTGGTATGGCTTCAGAAATCTTCTCCACCCCATGTACAGCATTGTTGGTGATCTTGCGGACCATCTTACCAGCCCTCATTGTGAACAGAGCGATCAGAGCCCCAACTGCTGCCAGTGGACCGATAGAACCTTTTACGTAAGTGCAATAGATTCCTTTCGCTCTGTGTACTAGCGTGCATGATTCAGGCTCTACATCAACATACTAACCAGTGGTCTCTGCTACATCGTAGTCGTCTGCATCATAATCATCCTCCTCGCCATCCTAATCATTGTCCTCGTCATCTATATACTCGACTGGATCAGCCTCTGGTTCATACATCGCTCTGGGGATCCGTCGCTGGTGAAATTATGTAGTAGCTTTAAACTGTAGTCTATTGCATGGCCTCCATAATCTTGAATTCGGGCGTGTTTGCCTTAGTGAACTGGGGACTCAGCTTCGTCGACAAGACGGCGGCAGAGGTCGAGCGTGAGCGTCATAACCAGGCGATGGAGAAGGTGAGGTATTCGAGCTGGCTGATTTCCAACTCTACAGACAGAGAACTAAGTCATATGCGCTTCTGCAACTAACCAGTGGAAGCGACGACCTCGAGTCAGCACTCGAGGGCTGTCACCACCTCAGGGGCAGGGACATCCCACCTAATCAGAGCAACTGGCTCAGCTTCAACATCGGAAACCTCATAGCTGGGACACGCCCATTAGGTGTGACGGTACTTTACTTTGGCTATGCTAAGGTATGCGTGTCAAACACATCAGGTATTCAGCTTGAGCGTGCATAGAGCATGACTCCTGTCGTCACAGCTGCAGCTGCCACCACTACTATAAGCTCTGCTGTCTTCTGACCTGTCGATGCTTCATAGTCGAGCGTTGGCTCTGATATTTTTACAGCCTCGTAGTACTCATCCAGACTCTCATCTGCCTCTTTGATGCTCTGGCTGGCCTGAGCTTGGAGTTGTCGTCGGCGTGCCTCCCTCTGGCGCATATGCTCGAGTACGTTGCTGTACACAAACTTCGCCTTAGACAGCTTCTCCATCACCTGGTTATGACGCTCACGTTGGACATCTGACACCTTCTTGTCGGCGAAGCTGAGTCCCCAGTTCGCTAAGGCAATCACACCCGCATTCCTTGTGGATGCCATGCTATAGTCTACAGTTCAAAGCTACTATATAGCTGTCCCGTAGCGACGGATCCCCAGAGCGATGTATGAACCAGAGGCTTATGAAGATCCAGTTGAGGATATAGAGGACGAGGACTATGAGGAGGACTATGATGAGGAGGATCATGATGCAGACTATGATGTCGGTGGTGAGTATGAAGAGCCTGAATCCCGCAAGCTAGTACACAGATCGAAAGGAATCTATCGCACTTACGTAAAAGATCCTATCAGTCCGCTGGCAGCAGTTGGGGCTCTGATCACTCTGTTCACAATGAAGGCTGGCGAGACGGTCCCCAAGATCGCCAACAATGCTCTCCATGGTGTGGAGAAGATTTCTAAAGCCATACCAGCCATCGCCTCAGGAGTAGGTATGTTCTTCGGAGTCGCAGGTCCTTGGCTACCGTACGTTGCCATAGCACTCGCAGCCATCTGGGCCGCCGAACATTTAAGCCATACTATATACGGATGGCGTCTCTGTTCGACCTGGTCAAGACACTTAACTTCCGAGGGTTGATCGATAAACTACCGTTCAGTGAGGATTCAGCAGAGACTAGACGCCAGTGTATGGAGGTGTTTGACGATGTCTGCAGTGATAATCGAATTTAAGACGGCCATCTGTTCATCTGTTTAGAGTTCGCCCAGGCCGTGCGTGGCAGGACGGGAGTGGACATCAGTGATAAAATCACCCAGGCCATGCGTGACAGGATGGGAGTGGACGTCAGTGATGAAATCCGGGAGCTTATCAACTGTCTTTCTTGAGGAACTCTACTATCAGCCTGGTGGATATTACCGTGAGCCCCCTCAACTACTCGAGGCTGCACGTCGCAAGGGCCACAATTTCAAATTGGAGACAGTTAGCCAGTGCCTCGCTGCCAGGCGATGTGGCAGATATACAGACCTCGTCCACGGCACATCAGGCATGCCCATTTCGATGAAACTGTCCCGAAATGAGTTCACCAGGCAGATGTTCTATTCCTTCCACATGACTCAGTTGGTCGTAAGACCTACAAGTATGCCCTCACCATCGTCGATGTCGCCAGCAAGTACAAGGCTGCAAAACCGCTCACAGACAAGTCAGCTGGCCAGGTGGCCCAGGCATTCCAGGGTGTCTACGAGGCTCCGGAAAATCCCCTCCAGTGGCCGGAATTGTTGCAGGTGGATGAGGGTAAGGAGTTCAGAGGTGAGACTGCAGCCCTCATGCGGAAGCACGGAGTGGCAGTTAGGCGAGGCGAGGTAGGGAATCACCGGGCCCAGGCTATCATTGAGTGGTGGAATCGGACACTGGCAGAGAGATAGTTCCCATACCAATACGCCCAGGAAATGGCCACGCCGAGTGAATGTTCTAGAGTATGGGTGAGAGGGCTGCCTGTTATGGTGGAGAGATCCAATGCCGAGGTTACTAGGCTAATCGGGAAGAAGCCGGTAGAGGCTATCAGACACTCTGCTGTTGCCAGTCACAGCTCTAGAGGAGCGAACAAGGGAGAGGAGTGCCTACCACCTGATGCTCTGGTTCGGTACCTGTATGAGCCTGGTGAGCTGGAAGGTGGTCGATGGCGTGCAACAGATCCTAACTGGTCGATAGATGTTCACAGGCTTGACAGGTATGTGGAGGCGGAGGGGCGGCCTACACTGTACTACCTGGCATGCCAGCACGGAGTGCCTAGGCGACCATTTGTCGTAGAAGAGCTTCAGCTAGTCCCTGCAGACACACAGCTACCACCACCTAGGGTGATAACATGATACTCGATGGGCTCTGTATGGACACCATCTGCCAGCACATGGTGCTTATCATAGTAAGCGAGAGTCCGAGTTTTTTCTGCTCATACGCCACCATACCCTGGTTGCGCATGAGTAGGCCTCGGTTTTTAGCTCTGTCCACCCCGCCATTTTAGGGTGCCGTAAAACCTCTGCCAAGAGACCTCATTCTGCCACTTTGACATCCCTTAGCCGAGCACTTACTTGCAGCTGTGCTCTCCACGTAGTAGCATTTGGAGCAGAGAGCGATACCACGAGAGCCTTCGAACTCGAGCTTGAACAGTCCCGGAGTCCGTCAAGACCATTTGTCCCAAGCTAGCTAGTCCTGCTTATGAGCCTGGTACTCTGCTCGCATCTCAGGGCGAATGACGTCGTTGAGGTTGGAGCCTGCTTTAGCGATATATGCGGAGTCAGTGTCAATCTGCAGGTACTCAAAGCTGTCACGGGCTACGTAGCGATTGATGAAGTCGTAGTAAACCTCCAGCATTCGCAGCTTCGCGAGCTCATAAACGCCTATCCCCACCTGGGAGGGCCTTCGAATAGTGATTCTCGGCTTGCGACTCTGGAGCTCGTATGACTCACTGATCTCCTCAAGATCGTCGAACCATGCACTACGCAGGGCCTTGTCTATCATGCGTTCATCCTTCATGAAGCTGGTGTTGCTATGATGTTCTAGGGTCTCGATGAGCTTCTCGTAGGCACTGTTGCTGAGGAGTTTGAAGCGATCTGCCAAGAGCGCTTTGCTCTTATCTACATCTCCAGAATGGCAGGCCTCCATAACATTCTCCACGAACCACTCGAATGGGCGCTTGCCCTCATAGTCTATGTTGCGGTATACAGCAGTGATCTCCAGGCCATGGGTTATATGCCACTTGAGTGTCGGTGCATACAGCAGCTGCTTCTTGCCAGAAAGGGCACAGACCAGCCTCTGAGTGGTGGAATGCTTCCTCCCTGTTCGCCCTACATATGCCAGGATCTCAGAAGAGATTGCCTCTGCCAGGATCTCGCGGTTATAGAAGAGAGGAGGCATTTCCTCGAACTTTACCCACAGAGCCTTGGGGACCTGTATATCCACCTCAGCAAACCCAAACCAGCTGTCTGCTAGGAGAGCCTCCTTAAAGCTAGCTACACCACTGGTACCGGACCAATGGCGCACTGTCTCCTTACCACATAACATCTCTTTAGCCATCGTTGACAGGTACAGAGCATTTGTGTTGTAGCCGAGTAGACGTTGGCAGACACGCTCACTCTGGCGGATTCGAGTCACACCGACCTCGTGGTATCTGGTGAACACGATGCTGGGACCTCCAACAACAGCACCCTTCAGCATCTCGTAGGTTTCTTGCCCGGTGAATAGAGGCTAACATCCGGCATGTGCTGAGTGGTTCCATGTATGAGGTACTGCAGAGACACACCTGGGAGCGACACCGCGTCTTTGAGGATGTCTATTTCTCATTCTGTGTAGAACTCCCGCATCTGCTTCATGGCTTCGATGAATGGACTGATGTCCAGGTTGTTGTATTATCCCAGCCAGTCGGCGAATGTCCGAATTCCATGCTCACTGAATGTCTGGTTACACTGTTCACACTCTGATCCCGTCAAGAGGTAGCCACCCTTGAGCTTAGATGTCCAGGTTGAGTAGTCAGGAAGCCCTGGATAGTTGAGCTTCTCTTGTGTGTCAAACCATTCATACGGGAACCAGCTCTTCTGCTGTGTACACCCGTAAGCTTTGACCCATACCTCATATGAGACTCCTGGGCCGAGCTAGTTCAGCACATCGAGAAACCGTAGCTCAGGTGCTGACTAGCCTTCTTAGCGACTTTCACTGTACCTATACTGTCAGTCAGTTCATCGACAAAGTACTTCTTGATGAGGTTCAGGTCATACCGCCTAGAGTTGAACCCCAGTACAGGCACTTGGTCACACGACTCGTTGATTAGTCGCTGCTGTCGCTTTGGGAGCTTGTCCAGATCTGTCGGTGTGTACTGTGCCCTAACCCTTGTCCGGATTAGATATGCTCGCCGTTGGATCTCCAGCATGAACTTTCTGATCAGTTCTTTCGGGTCAGGATTGCAGAGGTGAGTGGGCCCACCACTCGTGGCGCCATCTAAAGAGCAGCCAACCGACACAGAGATAGGTATGTGAGTACTCTCGATCCTGAGAGTCTCCGTAGGATGAGTCTTGATACCATCTAGGAATGCTTCGAAGCCATAAACTATGAAGTGTGGGTATGGGACAGTCTGAACTCGTTTAGGGACGCTTGAACAGCATTTTATACAGCACTCCCACTGTACCACAAGCATGCATTCAGATGCTCTCAGCTTCACCTCTCTCAAGACTGTCTTGCGGTATCTTTGTTCGACATCCTCACCTCGCGGGTGTTGTGGACACCCATGCCAGTGACAGCCATGGAACTGGTAAATGGTGTTGGTGGTCAGATCATAACGATCTACGGGAGCGCCATCGATCCAATGCTCGCCACCGTGATGTATGTGTACACCTCTGCTTCTCGACTCATACTCGATCCAACGAGTAGCCGCTGAACTGGATGGTTGGGCGGATAGAAGGCTTTCTCATGGGTAGACTGTGGCGCCTCAACCTTCTCACCAGGACACATGATTGTTGTGTTGCCGCCTGTGCAGTGATCAGCGTGGCATTGAAGATTGCATGCCTCTGTAAACCTCTGCTGACAGTGACTGCAGACAAGTGTATGTGCCAGCATGGAGATGTTCTTGATGTAGAAGGCGTGGTGGTCCCACACTCCGATGGTCATGGTGTTATGGTAGCGAGCCGCTTGCCTGATCAAGTGGCAGGTGCCCTCTTCGGTTGGTTCATACATGCAAATCCCGATCTTGGCGAATAAGTCTGCCTTGTCCAGCTGATCCTGCGAGGTCTTGCAGACATCAGGTACTGTCACTGTCTTGCCGTAGAACCTTGTGTCAAGCTCTCGTGCAGAAGCTGTACTTCTATCAGCGCTCGCTCCTCGGTGGACTGCTAGACTTCTCCAGAGACACATGTTGTCCCTGTAGGTGTCGAGGGCAATCATACTTTTCTTCTGTCGTTGCCAGTCTGGGAGGGGGCCTGTCCCAAGCAGAGGTTGGCGGTCGATGACAGCCCTGACCTCAACGTTGATTGATTGAACAAAAGCCCACTTGGTGTCAGGTCGATCGATATTGTCTGTGTCGAGGTTGGCATGCTCTCTTGCTTCCACCCAGTCCTGAGCTGCTCCTATCGTGCTCAGCCACGGGCTACCTGGAGCATTCTTGTGGAAGAGCATCGCCTTACCGTCTTCGATGTGACGGATACGATAGGTATGGGTGTAGGGGATGTAGAAGGCGTTCTGGACAGTCTGCTGGATCTTTTGCATGATCTGGCCTGTGAGGTCTCCTTCTAGACCTCTGAAGAATGTCCAGCATCCTGACCGGCGTCCTCTATCCTCTGTCTCCCTTTCGCCGAGACGCTGGTCGAGAATGTGTTCGCCTTCTCACCTCATGCTCCGGGCTAAGGGTTCAGACCTCAGCCCCCTCATCACTTGCTTAGTGATCCTGCGTAGGGGAGGTAAGCGCTCCAGTAGATGGTCCGCCATCTACGTCACTACTTTCTTGGCTTGCAAGCTAGCAGTCACCTCCTCATCCAACTGACGAAGCTCACGGATCCTCTGGACTTTCTTGTGGGGATTCAAAGGATCATCTTTGGTAAGCTACTCTAAGGCCGAATTGCTTTGCAACATCGCGAAGCTGTACGACAGTAGTCATGGTGTACATCACTGTGGATGCCTGTCTCTAAATGGACGTTCACACCCTATTATGTGTGGTTGATCACAAGGCGATCAGTACCTGGAACCTGTGGGTAGTCCTTTGTGTCGATGTGATAGTGGATGCTTGTGTCTAAATGGCTGTTCAGATGCTATTATGTGTGGTTGATCACAAGGCGATCAGGCCCATTGTGTGTAATATTGTTTGTAGATGAGCGTTTACACGTGGTTGAGTGTTTTGAGTGTTTACACATAATGTATGGTTGTGCGTTCACACGTGGTATTCCATTATCGATGCTGTGTCTAATTGGGTGTTAATGCATAGCAGGTGGGCTAAATAAACTACTATTCTTGACTTTGGCCCAGTGGAGGGTCTGTGGTCTGCAATCATGGATTTTATGTGACTGCGCGAGGTGGTCTTGACGTGGTGTCGTGCTTCTCAGGTAATGGGTAAAGAGTAATTGTAGACATGTTTACCGTTTGCTAATGACACATAGCGAGATTCGAACATGTCATTTTAAAGTTTGCTAATAACACATAACAAAATTTGACCCAACGCAATAACTATCTCGACCATGTATGCATTAGTAAATTATAGCTGATAAGTTATGTGTTCTCACGTTGCTGTGTTGCTGCGCTATCAGTCACTCTAGATCTTGACGTCACTTCGAGATAACGCAGTAACGGTGATTTCACAACTCACGCTCAGAGATAAGATTACTAAGAGGCGAGATTTTAGTGGTGTTGCAGTGGGTCTATCAATAGAGTTGTTGAATTGCATAGGGTTCCCAGGCTGCAGACTGGGGTTCAAATCCGCTCAAAAGACCTCGCTAGAACTTACCTGAAATTTCGAAACTAGGTAAGACACTAGGGCCGGGGTAATATGATCAGGTTAGATAAAGACCCACCACGACACACCCCAGTGCAGGGTCAAAACACCACAGACACACACACCAGCCGGCTGGAATAGCAACAGGGTGGGGGTAGGAGATAGGTGGGGTAGGATAGGTAGGATAGGTACATAGGTAGGATAGGTACAAAAGTGGCCCACAGATAGAAAAACCTCCTCAGGATACTAGTCAGAATAGAGAGAGAGAGAGAGAGGCCGGCCACTGGCCAGTATCCTGAAGAGGTTCTCCCAGACAGTGGGGTACGCACAGGAGTTTTATATTCGCCACGGCCTTCCATGTCCTGGAGAACAGCCGCTCCCATCTCCATACACCTTATATTCGCCACGGCCTTCCATGTCCGGGAGAACAGCAGCTCCTATCTCCATACACCTTATATTCGCCACGGCCTTCCATGTCCAGGTGAACAGCAGCTCCAATCTCCATACACCGACCACGAAAATCACATGTCTCAACAACCCTATGCCCAGGGATTGAGAGGGCGGTGGGGGCCACGGATCGCCGAACGGCTGGCAGTTGAGGGAGGTGGTATCATTTTGACTCCGTCCCTACTACTTGATGGACGCCAGGCAGACGGACGACGGACTGTCGCCATGTCATAAGCTCACATGGCCATTCTGGCCATGTGCGTTAATAAATGATGGCTAACCAGGCGATTGGCGACACTAGCGATAATTCACCTTTCCAGAGTATCCATCAATGATTTGACGTCTTATGGCGTCACAACCAGCTAAGTGGCGTGTAGGATGACGTCATAATCATCACGTCATAAATGATTCTATTAGGCGCGTCTTTAACTCTTAATAGTCTGACACGTAAGAATTGTATGTCTCTACTATTTAATAAACATGCTGTTGAATATTTTGAAACAAATTTGACTGAGCGCCCAGTCAAATTGGTTTCAAAATATTCAGCAGCTTACCTGTATAAGTGTTCTGGAAATTGATAGGCAGGGAGTTTAGAGATCGATCGATCCCAACACGAGCGAGGTGCGTGCGTGCGTGAGTGCGTGCGTGCGTGCGTGCGCGCGCGTGTGGGCGCGTGCGTGCGTGCGTGCGTGCGTACGTGCGTGTGTGCGTGCGTGCGTGCGTGCGTGTGTGTGTGTGGAGCTAAGCTAGAGATGGGCGGCGCATAGCTAAAATGGAAAGGTCCATTGTCGAACTAATGTTAACTGGGAGCCAAGCGCATAAGAAATATACATACTATTGTCCCTGCTTTCCCAGGCTCTCCTCTGAATTTCATCTGAACAACTGCATCGGTAAAAAGATTCACTAACTTAAGTACCTCGCGCTGGCTTGTTACTGGTTGAGCTTCTGGCAATCCATAGTCCATTAGTTGTGTGTATGAATTGTATGTTTTTACTATTTAATCAACATTCTGTTGAATATTTGAAACTAATCTGACTGGGTGCTGTGTCTGCTTATGACAGCAACAGCGCCCGATCAAGTTAGTTTCAAAATATTCAACAGAATATTTATTAAATAGTAACTCTATCGACGACATACACTTCGTACACTTGATAGACTTTTCAATGTTCATCACGAAGCTAGATACGCCATTCATTATGCATTTTGTTTATGACGTCAGCCTACACGTGGCGTAATTAATTATGACGTCATATACTAGATCGACAGTTATGATCCCTCCATTAATAACTTACAATTATTGCAATAATGTAATTTAGACCAAAATGTTGCATAGCCATTGCTGACCAAAGATAGAGGCTTCAGGGGTCGTATTCAAGAAGAAATACGAATATCTGTATTAAGTCTAAAGATTCATGTAGCCTGCTATCCATGCGCGCGTATGCGTAGTTAGTATGCGTGTGTGTATGCGTGTGTGCACGTACGTGCGTGCGTGCGTCCGGTGGTGTCGGGGAAAACTACTGATCCGATTTGTCTCAAATGGTTTTACAGTGAAATCAGAGTTTCCACACTTTGTCTGTGATCCAGAGAAAAAACCTGCAACCGGACCAGAAAAGGTTAATGGTATATTGATATCTCAGAAACTGCACGTCCAATTTGGCTCAAATTTAACAGAAGGGTGTAGCCGTACACTGGAATCTTTGGAGTGATATAAAAGATCATGAAAATCCAAAATATCACAAAAACTGGAGGCGTGGTATGCAATCTCTGATTGGTCGTGTTTTATTGTGCATTTAGCAGCTACCTTACCACCAGATCTAGCGTGTGATTCAGATGGCGTGTGCTGGTACACGTCTAATACTCAGAAATTTACATATCTTCCTCGACCGTATAAGGTTACATGGCAGGACGCCCGTGCTTTTTGTAGTCGGTCATCCATGACGGTAGTGAGTGGAACAACAGAACAGCAAACGTTAATTATCAACCAGGTATTGGAGGAATTATCCTCAGGTAAGATTTGTAGCATGGAGCCTGGATCATCATTAAATAACAAGACCTAGGCATAATCACGCTTTTAGAATCTTTTGATTTCCTTCATCTAACGAATCTGAAAAGCTTACTTTAAAGCTAGTGATAATATAAGATGGACTCTGACCCGGACCACAAAACTGTACTAAAACAGACCTGAACAATATCTCACATATTGAAAGACGGACCCTGGCCCAACGCACGTACTAAAAGACGGATGCGCTCCGAGATCTGGACTCGCATACAAACTATATTAATCAATCAATTCACACCTACCCCAGTTTCTCCGCCAATCATATGCCAATCATATGACGTCATAACCAACCACGTGACGTGGAGGATGACGTCATAATCAATTACGTCATGAATGACGTAGCTAAGTTCATCACGAACGCTTAATAGATGACGACAAAGCGACGAATTGTATGTCTTTACTAATTAACATATATGCTGTTGAATATTTTGAAACAATAGGCAGCAACAGCACCCAGTCAGTTTAGTACAGCACCCAGTCAGTTTAGTACAGCACCCTGTCAGTTTAGTACAGCACCCAGTCAGTTTAGTTTCAAGATATTTAACAGCTTAATTTTACCTGTATAGTTTTCTGGAAATTGATAGTCAGGGAATTCAGGGCCCGATCGATCCCAACATGGGGAGGGGAGGGGGAAGCGGCAAGCGATGCCTCCCCTAAAATTCTACGGAAAAGCCCATAGACTTATTATGACATGAATTCGTACGAATTTCATGTTTCAATTCAATTTAATTTAAATCAATTCAATTCAATTTATTTACACCCAGGTCACAAAGTGACATATGGAGAACAATGAATGTACAAATCTAAAAGTTATGGCGGCTAAACACTGTCATAATTAACACCATCGTAGTTATAATTCATAATTAGCATTATTACCGTTTATATTGTCATTATCATCACATTCATCCGTACTAGCATTGCTACTAATTAATCTTTTCATGACGAAGCTGGCCAGAGCAGACCTCAGCGAAAGTATTGAGGAATGTGTAACGTGGTCTCTATACATGCACAGACAGTACAGCCGGCTCTAATAAAATCCATTAAAAATATTTTCTATCTTCTCCCCCAACCCCAACCCCATATTTTCAATCCTGGTGAGGCACATGAACTGGCCCGCAAGTGGATAAGTCTCATGGTGTATGCAAATAATTCATTATTTACCTTCTGTAATCTGCTTTAATATATTTAATAATTTTCAATCACTCAATGTGCTACTGTGGTCGGGTAACGGGAAGGACTAGCCAACCCGGAACCGGTAACACACACCCTGGGATGCGCTACGTTTGCCCTACGGATGGCAATGCGCCAAAGCACGCACGATAGCGAGAATGTCTAAGCGTATGCGCCGGGACACTGTGAGTACCCCCGTAATAGGCAGGCATTCTTGCATATACCGGGACATGGCTACCCTGTGCAATGCCGATGACTGGGTAGACATTTTAGTCCATCACATACATGGTCATGATCACAAATCTTTCCTGGAACGTTCGGTACCTCTGGAAAGCCTGAAATCTCAGCTTTCTCGCAATAATAATACCAGGTCAAGACGACGAGAAAGCCGTTTATAAAAGTGTGGATTCCTGAACACCCTTGAAGAAAAATAACACAGAGTATAACCTCGTCATTGAACCTCGTCATTGAACCTGTTGCTTATGCTAAAACCAGCGCGCCCCAGAAAAGATGACTACTGATTGCTGAGGAATTCCGAAGAAAGCCAGCCATGCGCCAGAAGATATTGAAATGCAGAGCTGAGAATATAAAAGGTGCTTGCCCTATAATCTCAGGACCGAGCCGCTGACAGCCAGTATATGTCCCACTTCCAGATTCAGTAATGATGGGAAACTTTCACTGCGAGACCATCGGGCTTCAAACACTGGTAATGGCCACCATCTACATAGGCAGCGGGGCAGTCATAAGGTTTGGAAGAGCCTCTCTTGAGCGGCCCTCGCAACAACCTGTTAATTACTCCGCCTCCAGCAAAATAATCGCCACCGCACCGCCTGAAAACCTCGCAGATCTGTTGTTTCCTTCTATTTGACAATTCGCCCGAAACATCTCAGCCGCCCTCTTCCTGCCGCAAAGAAACTCCATGAACCCCGCTCGGCACCATCCTCCGCGCGAGCTCAGCTTCCATCGCTTATGGTTCCCGTTGCAAAGAACATTTCCACCGCTTGTTGTTTGTGCTCAAAAACAAGACTTTCTGCTGAAACTGATGAACTGCTCCAGGACCGTCGATTCTAACTGTATCATCCTCCTCGTGTTGTTTGATAAATCCACCCACGTCATGAGATAAACTAACTTTCTCCGTGCCACATTTATGTGATCACTTTTATACGTGAGGAGCTGTTGAACCTTCATCAATTCCTGTGAGTCCCGCACGCCCAGCTTATTGTGATCTCTGGCCATCGATGATTTAGCCACCTGTGACATTGCGCCTTGCGAATATACCTATCAAAGCTAGTTGAAATCTAGCAATGCCCACAATAGCAAAACATAGACCTCATGTTTGAGGAACTGTTTCTACCGTGACTGTGACATTATACCACGCTTAGGAATTGAACTGTGCATGATAAGAACCTTAAATGGCGACCATTCCACTTTCGCTTTAAGGAACATTTCTAATAGGAGATCGCCCGACTTAGCCATAAATTGCGGAGGACGATCTCGTGCTCCATCCAACGTGAGGACAAATTACTAGCATTGGAATGGGCCTCTCAGCTCACCTTATACTAGCTACACTATCGTAGGCCATCAGCGAGCACCATAGTGAATGGTTTGACTGTCACGATACCACTTCATGCTGTGTAAGACTGCTCCCCATGGATTCCCTTGCTTCAGGCCTCGGATAATCTCTGCCATTCTTTCAATCATTCGAACAAGTCTTTTGACCTGTACATATGTCTAACCAAAATACTGAAATCTATGCAATCGTCCGCTACCAGCACAATAGGTGTCCTTAAAAACAACCAAACTAGGTATACTGACGACCCCCTAGTAGGAAAACTGTCAGCAGAGCAGAAAGCATTACGGCTGCACATCTATCAACGTGGTCAAGGTGAAGGCCGCACCAAACCATGCCGGGAGCGCAATAGTATTCTGCACCACATTAGCGAACGCTTAAAAGATATTGCTATTCAACAGGCAGACTCCCTAGTAGATGAAATCACTGCCACGGATCACCGTCACAAAATGTTTCTGGCAGCCTGAGCCTTGAGAGTTACTGACTACACACCACCACTCAATGTACACAACTCTGAAGGACACTAGCGGGACTGACCAGGAAAAAACTGAGACGATCCGAGAATGGTTCAACGAACAGTTCACTGACAACGATGATGAGTCCTTGCACCCGTTCTCAGGAGACGCCCTGGCCATTACTAACACCAATTAAAACAGCAGAAGTTTAGAAGGCACTTAAAGACCTGAAAAATGGACGTGTATCTGGACCTGGTGGCATGAGCAATGAATTATTCAAATATGCAAGTGACATTATCTCAAAAACAATCACATACCTAATCAATTCAGCTTTTATGTACCACCTTCCCATCGACGCGGTAGGCCAAGGCACCCTTAGCGCACTACCCAAGCCCAAGAAGCCACCTAGGCCCCCAGCCAATCTGCGGCCCGTTGTGCTCCTCAACAGCATACGGAAAATTCTATCTAATGTTACTCTATGCTGCATCCGAGACAAGGTCAATTACTTCACCGGATCATGTCAAAGTGGCTTCAAACGTGGACGCAGCTGCACAGACATTGTATGGGCTCAACGCATGCTTGTGTCGGTAGTCATGTCCAAACACTGGGACTTCCACAAAATGGGCATTGACATGTCAATTTTATCGAAAATGACAACCCACTTCGTGGTGGCGAACCATGGAGGAAAAGTAAAATCCTGAGTTCACTGCTTTGCAGTACTGCTGACATTTCTGCACACTGCGTCATGGGGAACATAGCTTTCCAGTCTTTCAGGAAGCTATAGATTCTTAGATCAAAGATGGCCTTGATAAAGAGGCTACGTTTATACAATGCAACCTGTATATCCATTATGCTGTATAACTGTAACAGCTGGACAGCTCCAAAGGCAGCTCTAGACAAACTCAATGCTTTCCACCGCAAACACCTATGCACCATCACTGGACACCGATGGCCAGACAGCATAATTTCCAACGATGCACTATACTAGATGTGTAATACGTCGCTGCTGTGTGTAAAGTCGCCCAGCAAAGCTGTTTGGCCATGTGCTAAGGATGCCAGAAGAGACACCAGCACAGAGAGCCTTGGAATTCATCCTACTCGGAGCCAGCAAATACAAAGTCAGGAGTGGATGGCATTGCATAAATCTGCTAAGCGTGCTACGAGGTGACCTAAAGAAAGCAGGATTCGGTACACTCAAGTCACGAATGGACCTGAGGAAGCTAGGAATTTCGGCTGAGGACAAGACACAGTGGACAAAAGCGAAGAAGGACTGATTGCAGCTGTAGGATGTTTCTACTACTACAGCCGCAGAATACAGTAACCATACACACATGTGTCTTGTAGGGAAAGTTTGCCACCCTAACCTTGCACCGACCACAAAGAAGCTCTACGTGTGTCCCCCTAGGTTGAACAAAGAACTAAGCAGTGTAGTACACCCCTCCCCCCACCCTACCCATCCCACCCTACTGAGTAGCGTACTTTCTTTCACTTTTTTGGCGGTTTAGACAAACGTAGGCTCAGCTAGACAATCCCTGTGGTTAACAGTGACTGAACCAGATAACTGCCGTGTCACTGGAATTCCTTCCAAGTTCATTGCATTGTTTTAGCACCCGAGCTTGGCGGGATTCCACTAAACGCTCTCTTCTTTAATTACACGGGGCTGTTTGTGCATGAGGCCTTGACCCACAAACCATCCTAGCTTGCCTAAATCACCGCTGTGCACGCGATCCCCTCTAAAGAAACGTTAGAGTTAGGCACACACAGACGGCCCGCCTCTGGACGTCTACTGCGAACTTCGGATCAACTAGGCGGCAACGACTAAAATGTCCTCCCACGTGTCTCTTTAGGACACTAAAGTAGGTCTCTCCTCCCATCCCACTGTAAGCGGTCTATTAGGAAATAATTAGCTTTTGGTGCCAAACGACTTTCACGCCCAACTAACCTTGGATATATATATATATATATATATATATATATATATATATATATATATATATATATATATATATAGAGAGAGAGAGAGAGAGAGAGAGAGAGAGAGAGAGAGAGAGAGAGAGAGAGAGAGAGAGAGAGAGAGAGAAAGAGAGACCAACGAGATGAATAGCGACCGTTAGTGAGTGACTGCCTGCCTGGGATAGATAGAAAAACACTCATGCCCTCTCCTCCTCTCCCGCTCCTCCCGGTCAGGACCCTCCCATGAGACAGCCATTTCCCCCATCACCTTGCATGCCCTCCTACCTCATGAGCAACCTCTAGTTTGGATAGGGTCATCTGATGATTGGGATGTGAATTGCTCCTATCGCTGCCCCGTGTGCACACGTAGCTTCTGGGAAACATAAACGCCAAGTAAAACCCAATACCCGCTCCTCCACTTTCACTCCCGTTTCTTCCTCGACACAATTGCGCATGAGAGGTGGAGAGAGGGAGAGAGAGTGAGAGAGAGAGAGTGAGAGAGAGAGAGAGAGAGAGAGAGAGAGAGAGAGAGAAGCACCTAAGAAGAGCTTGGCTCAAATGCAGGCAGGAAAAATTGAAAGGCACCTCGCTCACATCCACACGCACCGCCCGTTCCCTACAGGATTAACCTGAATAGATCTTCTCGGAAGGAACAACCATGTGGCCTGTGGTCGCCTTTTTGACAGCACATGACTGGGAGATTTGCCTCCCACGTCGCCGACTGAGACACCGCTGAAGCTCCCGTCGACACAACCACCACCAGTACCACATCCACAGGCACCTCTACTGCCGACACCACCACCACCACTACCACAGCCGGCACCTTTGTGACCGCGACTCTTTCGGCCATCGCTTCGACTTCCACTGCTCCCGCCATTTCGACCACCTCTGAAGGAACGAACGTACACATCTGTGCCACCCTCCTCTGCTTGGACTGAGAAGGAAGATAGAGTGGGGAAAGCTACACCCATAGTCGACCTCAGCGGAGAGATATTATCAGGACCCACATAGCCTCCAACCTCCCTGCAGTGGACAGTGCGGACGAGACCGGCGTACCCATCGCCGAGGACGAGACAACTACATCACAGTCGGCTAATTGTTTTCAGTTACCAAGCCATGCTGGAAATGTCTGGCTGACTGCTCAGCAAACGTTTGTGGGGGAGCCCCAACTCTGCATGATGGAAATGTTGTCCCAAGCCCCAAGACCAGCACAGAAGACTGAAGGACCGCTGGGATGGGAGTGGGGGTTGTGGACTCACACGCGGAGAGCCTCTGCCCCCTCGGTGGAGCGAGACCCTGCACTGCTCCCCTGACATTCCTGCCCCGGGCCCAGAGGGATGATGAAATGAGAGGAGGATTGCTTGCATGGATGGCTACTGGCACCCGATGTGTGGGCCGCGTTGGCATACTACGACAGCCTCTACGACTGGTTGACCCGCCAAATGAAAGCGCCCATCTCTATTATTCCCTGCTACATACCCTGAAGAAGAGTCTGGAATGTACCAGCATCCTTAACCCGCTATTCCAGCACCATAACCCCCATGCTTCGCAGAACAGATGAAGTAAACCCTGTATGGAGACCGTCGTCAGACTATGATGAGGTCATGAGGAACAAAGGTTTTTCTCTGGGACATATCACCCACGTGACCGATCCCACCTCCGCCTTAATGACTGCATATGGACCCGCCATACCGACACAATCGACGAAAGACTGTAACCCCACCCGGTTATGAGGGAGAGATCCCATGGGAGAATTACCTTTGCCAGCTGTGCTTAATAGCAGAACTGAATAGATGGGATGATACCGCTGGCTGAATATACAAAGCCACGTGATTGAAAGGAAACACCCATTCATCCCAGAAAGAGCCACTGACATGTGGGAAACTATCAAGTGTCACCTGCACTGCCGCTGCCTGGAATATTTCCAGCTCGGACATGAACAGCGGAATTGTGTCGAATCACTCAATAAGCAATTCCCGACATCTCTGATCAACCAAGAGGAACCACCATGGTTGAACCATCCCCTATACCACATCCCTTGATGAAGAATACCCCAGCTAGTAGCGACACTGCACCCTGCTGGAGTTCGACTGGACAAGTTTATATTAAATACGTGAACCTCATCCCTACCACCGCCCCCGGTTGTAGAAACTGTCCCTGTCGCCCCCCCCCCCCGCACTAGCTCTCTTCAAGATTCTCAAGTCCTCGCTACCATTGATACAGAAGTCACCATTAAAATCCTTAGCTCCCGGCTTTACAACACCCTGCCTGAACACATGCGACCACCCCTTGAGCGAATCATGCACACACCTTTGTGGTGTTGCTGGAATACGCCTGATAATGGTGCACACTGCTAACTTCACCATTCAAATCGAAGACTTACGATTCATCCAACAAATCATAGTATCTAACATCGCCACTGATGCATTGCTCCGAATTGATTTCCTTAAGAATTGTGGTGCTATTGTACACTGTGCGTGATGAGAATTGGAAATCGATGGACGCTGAATAGCACTAGGAGAATGCTCCACTCTGCACCACAATTGTGCACTTGTCCTCACTAGTACTCTACAATCCAGACAGGAAGAAATCCTCTGGGCCTCTGCCCTACATACTTGTAGTTGTACCACTTACGCCATTTTAGAACCAGATAAAGAATTCATACAGACACCTGAGGTCGCCACCCCGTGAGCTTTGCTTATTTCCCCTAATCATGAGAATGTACCATATCACGTATTCAACTTCTCTGCTCAAGCCCTTACTTTGAAAGTTGGAAAAATCTACGGTCGACTTTTTGAAGCTGATGCTGTTTGTGATGCCTATCTACCGTCAAACGATTTCTGCCGCTCCAAAAATACTGCTCTATCCTCACCTCTGCCTCCTCATTTACACGATCTATATTCCTGCACCACTGATGGGTTGAATGATGAACACACCCATCAAGTTTATGACATTGCTTTTCGATCATGCACAAACCTTCTCTAGTGGCGATTTAGTTCTTGATGAGACTTACCTAGTACACCACAATGTCGATATTGGAGACTACCATCCCGTGAAAGAACATGTCTGTCGCTTACCAATTCATATGGAACAAGAATCACACCAACAAGTGACGAAAATGCTGCAGTCTGACATAATTGAACCATCTATCTCGCCGTAGGCCAGCCCTATCGTCCTAGCCAGTAAGAAAGATGAGATGGTAAATTCTGCTTTTGCATTAACTATGGAAGCCTAAATGACTGCATCACACCCTGGATTCCCTCGCCGGCGCTGACTGGTACAGCAGACCTGATCTGGCCAGCGGATACTGGCAAGTAGAGATGGATGAATGTGATAAGAAAATGCTGCTTTTGTCTGACGCGACAGCCTTTTTCAGTTCCGAAAGTTGCCTTATGGCCTTGTGACATTCGAACATCTGATGGAACGTGTGCTCTGTAAGTTATAATGGTGACCTGTGTTATTTAGATGGTGTAATAGTCTTCGGGACTACCTTTACTGACATGGTACAAAGCCTCTGTGAAGTACTCGACCGATTTACCACGATTTGAAATTGAAGCCCAAGAAGTGACATCTACTTTACGAGGAAGTAGAATTCCTAGGCCATGTGTTGTATCCACACAAGGCGTTTTCACCCAGCCTGCGAAACTAGTCGCCGTAGCTGCCTGGAAAACTCCTAATTCTCTCACCGAGATTCGTAGTTTCCCCGGACTTTGCCAATACTATCATGCTTACGTCCTTGATTTCAGCAAGATTGCTGCCCCACCTTTCCACCTTGCAGAAAAGGACTGCTTGTTCCTACGGACTCCCAACTTCGAGCTCCTGAAAGAGATATTGCTTACTCATCCGAATCCCTTGTATCCTTTTATTCTCGATAACAACACTTCAGACACTACCGCATCTGCCTTTTAGCTCCCTGGAATGACGGCGAAGCAGGTCTTGAGCAGCTACATGATTGTGCAGGCCATTTCAAAGAATTCGACCACATTTTTACTGGATTGGAATAGACGCCCCTGTAAAAATATGGATAGCTAAATGTATCCCTTGTTAGCACCGCGCTAGGAGAACACGTACGGCTGCACTCCTAGTAGGCTCCCCTTTTGAGCATGTCGCCATTGATGTCATGGGACCCATGTCAAGTTGAGATAATGGAAACCAGTTCATCCTCGTCCTGCAAGATTATTTTACTAAATGGACATACGCTTTTGCTCGCCCAAAACAAGAGGCCGCTACTGTCACCGACGCACTGGTAAACCAGGTTTTCTCCCACTTATATATGCCATTGGCGAGCACGTCTGGGTAAGTGACTCGACTCCGTCTCTTAGAGCCAGTCGCCGGACGACCGAGAGGTCCTCCTCCACTTCGGCCATCTGAAACTTTGCGAGGAAGAACCACTGCTGGAGTGTGATGGCACCCAGTACCGACCGACAACAGCTCTGCCGCCGCTCTCGCCATCACCCCAATCTATGCCTGATCCTCCTGACAGGGACAACAGTGTGATCGGCAATGACCTCCCCGAGTGGATAACGGGGACTACACGCTCGGAAACAGGACGACCCTTCTTCGCGAGCAAGAAAGAATGAACGAGTGAAAATGTGAATCCCTCTCCATTACTGTCGTTGAGCAAACCTTCAACCCCTGGCGATGAACCCTCTGCTGCTGCATTGGCGCCCTTGTAAACACCCAAGGTTGTTTACCCTCTCAAGTCGCTCCACTCTGTTACTATCATCGGGCCGATCTCCAACTCCTGACGATGGCCCCTCCAATCACGCTGGAGCCCTTGTAAATACCCAGTGGTTGCCCCACCCCTGGCCAAATGACCAGGTCCAGCCATGTCTGGAGGTTGGCCATCGCGTTTAGTAGTGGCTTCCCCCGCTCAGCCACCCCATGCCTTAATCCTACCACGTGACCCCGTACCCCGTTCCCAAGCTGCAATGTGAAGACCAAACGCTTCACGGCTATCGAACCCCAACCTTATACCTACTGTCACTGTAAACTGAGTTATATACAATTATTGTAATTTTTTAGTTATATATATATATGCCGTCATGGATAAGCTGCCCCTGTCTCAAAAATAACTAATACTTGACCCAAGTCAACGCTGGGGCTAGCGCTGTGTGGAGAGAAAATATATTAATAGTGTATAAATAATAAACGGCGCATCCCTAGTTTTCAACTCGAATCTCCTAGCTCGTAATTTTATTGTTTATCACTGCATGGAAACCGACCATAAAACAAATAATTGTAATAAAAGCTGTCAAAGCTGAGTGAGCACTAGTTATTACGAATCGCTTCGATGACCATCTTATGGGAAAGGGAAAGAAAATGGGTACCTACCTCGTTTTCGTTGTCATCGATATCGCCTTTGCACTCCGGACGTCTGACAAAGATTTTCGCGTGCACCCGCTGTCAGGAAGATTCTGTGAAACATATTCTCGAACGCATCACTTCATAGAGACAACCCCTCCCATAAGGATAAAGAATTAGGGAGGAACCACCACCGCTCGCCTTTTTTAAGAACAAAAAGAAAACACCAGGTGTTTGTGTCTACTATATAAGAGGGTCACACAAGACAGGGTATAAATTCCTTTATTCTCTGCAAATTCAGAAACACATTTCTAAGATGTATACTCGGTGACAGTACACTATAGATAGTTCTAAACAGATATAAGTCCTGCATTAGGAGAACCCTTACTTAATGTGTCCCAAAGAATTTCTTCACTTTATGAAAGTAACATATTTACATTCTTTATCTCTGTAGACAGACTTTCGCAATTCTGTATTAGGAGCACCGAAAAATCTTTTTATGTATGTATTATGGCCTATAAATTAATATTTGGGTCCACATCGGGGTTTCGGTCAATTCATCATGAAGGGAATTGATTTCACATCCAGTTCCTTTGCATTTGCTTCTCGTCAATGCCAATTCCAATTCTTCAAACAAATTTGCGTACTTAGGTTAGTTTTATTCACGCTATAGCTGTGTAACTTGCTAGCTATGTTTGATATCAACATGCTATTCTATACTTTTAAATACCATCACTATTAATAGTCATATGTTTGCTAACGATCTTGCGATAGTATGCGTACATTCAGAGAATGATTTTATAACAAATACAAATCTGTCAATCTTTCAAAATGGTAATACAACTGGAAACTAGAGAACATTTACAACGGTAACTGTAAATCTGCGTTGTCTGGCCATGAAGAAATAGGATAAGGACGCTTCTATGTTGACAAATCCAAATGTCTGGGCAAGTGGAGCTGGTTTCTGCCAAAAACGATAAGTGGGTATATGACCCCTAATTAACATTGACCTTGGATGGATCAATTTGAAACCATCACCACTGGATCAGGCATCCATGATTTACTATAGTGAAGTTTTGCCAAAATCAAGGACAAGGCCATCAAATGTCAAAGAAAGGAGAAATTAATTAATTTTGTTTGGCCCAGAGAGAATCGAAATTCACCAGATTTAATTGCTTCAATCAACTTCAACAGGTAAATGGAGGTAATTCATGCCAAAAACTAAAATTAGTCACTTTGACCTCCTGATTTACCATGATCTTGGTAGGGTCACTTTCAAACCATCACCATTTGATCCGGCATCCTTAATTTACATTAGGCAAGTTTTACCAAAATCAAGGTAAATGCCATCAAATGTCAAATAACGGAGAAATTAATGAAACTTGTTTGGCCCAGGTAGGTAGAGAGCATCGAAATTCACCAGATTTAATTGTCTCAATCAACTTCAACAGGTAAAGGGAGGTAATTCATGCCAAAAAATTGGCATTGACCTTGGTCTGGTCACTTTTAAAACATCACCATTTGATCTTGCATCCTTGATTTACTTAAGTGAAGATTTAGCAAAATCAACGAAAAGGCCATCAAATGTCATATAAAGGAGAAGCAAATGGAATTTTGTTTGCCCCAGGTAGGCAGAGAGCATCGAAATTGACCAGATTTAATTGCCTCATTAAACTTCAACAGTAGTGGCATTCTCGCCAAGTATGATTTTAATAATATGTGGTTGCATTGCAGATTAATAAAACTAGATTGCACTCTGACGCATATTTGGCATATTTGCTCTGTTTTGTCAATGCACTTTGAGACCCGGTAACCTACATGCTTGCCCATTTGGCATATTAGTCAAAGTACGTCTAGGCCACTAAAAGCTGAATGGATGTGCCGATTTATTGTCATTCTCCCTACTTGCATTCCAGAGTTATGCTAAAAACGTGCATTCAGGTATGCACTTAGCGACCTCATAACCTGGATATTTACCATTTGATCTACCTTAAACCATAACTATTTCTAGATAGACTAGATATGAATGGATGTATCGATTTTGGCCATTCCACTGTCTTGCATTCATGATGTATACCCCCTACACGCTTAGTAACTCGTTGACATAGCTATTTACCACTATGTTAACTATTGATAGCCAGGCGGAACATGAATAGATGTGCTAAATTCTACCATCTTGCAGTCCAGCGTTATGGCCGAAGTTATACATTCCGGTATGCAAATAGTGTCCTCTTGACCGAGATATTTGACATTTTAACCTGAAGCTCAAATTCTATCTAGCCAGCCACAATTTTGCACGTAAAATGTAGTGATTCTACCTTTTTGCGTTCCAGAGATATATACTGAGAACAATCAACCAACTACCAACTGACCGACTGACCGACCGACCGACCGACCGACCGACCGACCGACCGACCGACCAACCGACAGACAGACAGACAGACAGACAGACAGACAGGCAGACAGACAGACAAGCAGGCAGGCAGGCAGGCAGGCAGGCAGGCAGGCAGCCAGACAGACAGACAGACAGACAGACAGCAATTTGTCTGTTGCGACCCATTATGACATCACGATCTCTTGAAATCTCACACTCGTTGCCAGAAAATGGCTGCGTCCAGGAGACGAAATAATCTCATGTTTACGATGGCATAATTCACCGTATTATTTGCCTATCATAGTTATCTATGGTTCAGTATATCATATAGTAGTCTTTCAAATAAACTACACTTGTACACAGCTCGGAATTGACCTTTAACTTAATCCTGTTCTAGATTGTTCGATCCCCTTAGATCTGTCAATTTTTTGCTGAAAATATTTGGGTGGGTCATTCAGTCATAACGTTCTCAAAATACCATTCACAGCCCCACGTAAAATAGTAAAAACATGATTTTGTGCGCATGGCTAATCTATTCCACAAAGTTTGTAACACAAACTCATGCTCGTTACAACCGCAGCCCCGCCCCTCTAATAAGTAGTAACGCTATGCGAGCGGGTCTGACACAAAACTTCCAGGTGAGCGTTTTCTCCTCAACCCCTAATATATACAAGCTACGCGTGGGCCTGAACCTAGACGAGCTTAACGTAATAACGTTCTAGAGTGGTGGCTCTATGTAGATTTGTCAATTCTTTATTGAATATATTTGGATGGGTCATTCAGTCAAAACGTTTTCAAATATACCCTCCACAAACCTCTGTAAAATCCAAAAACATTAGATTTACGTGCATAGCTAATCTATCCTCATAGTTTAAACTCGTATATACGTGTTACAAACGCCTGAATGCAAAATCACATGATGCTAATAATAATAATACCTCATAATCCATATCGCTATGGTATAACTGATAAAATGTTTTACCGAGCTACCCACATACGTCCCCGTGACCATGAATCTGTTCGTTCGACCATCGCACCGAAAGCGCACCAATAGCTCCGGCGCGCTTGAAACAAGTAAACTAGCATTAAGTTAAGCTATTCTATGTTCAGTCATATCGGGTAACTTGCATATATTCGGGGTTTAGGAGAAAAGGCTCACCTGGAAGTTGTGTTACAGACCTACTCGTATAGCGTTACTACTTATTAGATAGATGGGTGTGGGTGTAACGAGTGAGAGCTCATTTAAAAACTTGTGGGGATTAGATAAGCTAAGAAATACATGTTTGTATCATTCACGGAGGTTTGTGACGTGTATTTTGAAAAGATTTGACTGAATAAGCTGTGACATATTTTCAGTAAGGTTGAAACAACTGAAACCCTTCAGATTTCACCCGATGTAAAAAATTAGCATACCCATTTAGCTATTTGTAGTAAGAATAAACATTCTAGTTTGCAATTTACAAATGGAAAAAGTCAGCTCTATGCGCATATCAAACCGCGCCCCAAGACCTTAGACCATGCCCCTTGCATGTGTCATTAGGCCTACAACGCGCATCGCAGAACATGGCTGAACATGTTACACCAAAGGTAGGTCGACGAGATAGGAGGCCGTGCTGATTAGCCTACAGATGTCACGTGGGCTGACCTCAGGAGACGCCCCTTTTCACAGTTCATTAGGCCTACAATGTGTACAGAACAGATTTCGCAGGTTTTAGATCTCTCCGTGACATGCGCATTTAATAAGGGTCGCTCTCTAAATAAACTCCTCAAATGAATTTACTCCCAACAATGTGTTGAAAACTTCATTTAAAATCTGATTGTCCATGCGTCATAGAGGTTAAGATTTAAAAAATCTGCGAAATAACAGACGTCGCGGATTTCCATGTTTCTCCAAAGGTTAATTGCTAGAAATCGGAGCACTCAAGTACATCGTACCTGAATTCTGATCAATAAAATAGCTCGTATCTGATTTCTGATCACTCAAGCTTACTGCATAGAAATCGAATCACTCAAATACACTGCATATAAATCTAAACTCTCAAATATACTGCATAGACATCTGATGACTCAAGTCTACTGCAAAGAACGTTGATCACTCAGTGCGTTCACTAGAATAAGAATCGTCGAAGAAGGAGAATCCTTTCTGTACCCGTGTTCCGTGACACACACCTAAACAAGACATACTACCATGATGACCCATCCTATCTAAAATAACTGCCATTGCAAATACGAAATTACCGAAATCGACGGATGTCCACACCCTGAAGATCAATTGTCCAACCCCTTTCAAACCTCTGATGAATGAACTTAACTTGAGGAGCGATGAGTGCCCAGATGTAAAACAACGCAAAGAAAATATGATGACTTTGGATGTGATGTTAAAACTGTAGCAGAGGTAGAGAGAAACCATGGAAAATAATCCCATGTGACTGGGAATGTCATCCCATATTGGCTCTAAATCCCTCATTACAATCATAACCAGTCGTATATCATATGAAGAGGCGAAATACGTGGAAGCTGATTTCACATTCCTGTCCTGTAGATGGGAAAGTCATCAACCGTACCACTCCTTGACACAAATCTCGCTACCGCCCTAGGCTGGGATAATAGACCTTTCCAGTTTTTGCTATGCCTAAACCACCACCTCTAGATAAGCTCCACCCACACTTCGCCGTGTTTGGGATTGATCGTTCACCGAATACCCAAACTATTAATTTCCTGAAAAGCTATACAGATAAGTTGTTGAATATTTTAAAACTAATTTGACTGGTGCTGTTGCTGCCTATGGCGCCCAGTTAAATTAGTGAAAAAATATTCAACAGGATATTTATTAAATAGTAAAGACATACAATTTGTGCAACAACGCATAGTCCATCTTCAACTATGCGTTCTTGACGTACTTAGCTACGTCATTCACGACGTAATAATGACGTCATTGATTGTGATGGCATTCTACACGCCACATAGTGCATTATGACGTCATATTATAGATGGATACTGTGGAAAGGTCCAGTTCCTCTTGATGTGAGGAATTGTTGACATGCCACAGTAAGTATCTGCCATCAAAACCTGCATCCATTATAGATAAGGGATGGGAGAATCTGACCCCATTACACAATGGAAACGACAGCTCGTTGGACATATAAGGCGAACAAAGAGAAATTCCTCCATTCTTTACCAACTCGAATTTGGCGAAATTCCAGCTTCGTAACTACAAGTACAATTGAAAAGCCGATTACTAAAGGTGACGGCATTATTGGGCCTTTAAGCAAAATACCAATGAGACTCCCCTGGCTAAATGATCATTACTTAGACATAATCACTGATGAGTGACAAATGATTGTAATTTGGAAATGGTCCCAATATCAAAGCTCACGACTAGGTGTGATGTAGTTCTCGAGATAGTGAAAAGTACCTTGCGCTTGAGCCTGAGAACGGGCAAGCATATGTGATCGCGTCCCATGATCTGACAGTTGTCTCGAACATATTCTCAATTCAATTCCTCAACTCTCCACTGTCCATCAATTTAGTGATAATTATCTGCGTTTTCCCACATTGAGATGGCTTTCCACGAAAAGGTCATGACTTAGCAAACATATTCAGCGACTGATTATACGCTCTCCGAATATGGTATTCTGGATGAGGGATCATTGAACAGGTTCATGAAGAGCAGGCTTTAGGAACAAAGTATGCGAATTTCTCATCTGATTGCAGTAGTAGCCAAATAGCTCTTTTCTTGATGTCACCTCACAGATTTATACAATGACTTCCTCTCCTGCCTTTATATTTTCTCGTTCCCAGTAAGGCGAATAGACGTTTCCATTTTTAGCTATGCCCCGCCCATCACTAGCTAAGCTCCACCCACACCTCGCCGTGTTGGGATTGATCGATCCCCGAATGACCTAGCTATCTGTTTCCAGAAAACTATACAGGGAAGCTGTTGAATATTTTGTAACTAATTTGACTGGGTGCTGTTGCTGCCTATGGCAGCAACAGCGCCCAGTCAAATTAGTTTCAAAATATTCAACAGAATATTTATTAAATAGTAAAAGCAAACAATGTGTACAACAGGGCATAGACCGTCTTCAAATATGCGTTCGTGACGTACTTATCGACGTCATTCATGACGTCATTCGTTATGACGTCATTGTACACATCACGCAGTCCATTATGACGTCATTTGATGGGTGGGTACTCTGGAAAGGTGTATTCCACGGCTCTCTGTGCTGGTGTGTCTTCTGGTATCTTTAGCACATGGCCAAACATGGACCACCATTGCTAGGCGACTTTTACTGAGACTAAGCTCCATCCACACTTCGCCAGTCGTTGGATCGATCGATCCATCCCTTAACCCTCTGACCACCAATTTCCAGAAAACTATACAGGTAAGCTGTTGCATATTTTGAAACTAATTTGACTGGGTAATGGTGGCGCCTATGGCAGCAACAGCGCTCAGTCAAATTAGTTTCAAAATATTCAACAACATGTTTATTAATTAGAAGACATACAGTTCGTACAACAAAGCTTAATCTGTCATCAATTAAGTGTTCGTGACGAACTTAGCTACGTCATTTATGGCGTAGTTAATTAAGACATCATCCTACAGGTCACTTTGACTAACTCAATTGGTGGATTGAAAACAAACGATTATTATTATTATTATTATTATTATTTTTATTATTATTATTGTTATTATTGATCTCTAGTTTTGTTCCGTACGTTTCTAAATAAGCACAGTCCGCATCTACGTGTGCAGGAATAGGAATCATGAATTCTCAGAATCCCGAGCTAACTATACATGAGTGTTGTTGAATATTGTGAGGCTGGTTTGACTGGGAGTCGTTACTCCTTTTTGCAGTAATGGCTCCCGGTCGGGTTAGTTTTAAAATACTTAACAGCATGTTTACTAAGTTGTAAATCTATCAAAGACATACAATTGATAAACTTGAGGACGTTTTAATTTTCAATTATTAGTCTCACTATTCTTAGTAGTATTACCATTAAAAAATTGCATTGTTAATATATATAAATATATATAAATATATATATATATATATACACCTGTGCAAAAGTTAAGCACCACCCTATTTTTACGCACATGCGAGGGTATATTCATGTGCTATGAAGAAATCAATTGCATAAACATGTATGTACCCATCCATCTTAGTGCAAGAGGTAATAATGCAACTAGAGGAATGCTGATTATGATGGTGGGGAAACACTGTATGTTTTTGTTTGAACATGAAAACGAGGCCTAAATATCGTTACGTTGACACAACTGACAACTATTGCCCTACAGTTGACACACGTGGCTAGATTGTCATTAATGGTGTCTGAAAACGAAGTTTAACATCTGTGCACGAGTTTGAGACTGTCATTATTAATATCGGGTATATCCACCTTGTGCCTGGATGACGGCCTGGACACGACGTCTCATGCTGGTCACCAACCGACTGATACGCCATTGTGGTATTCGTTGCCATTCAAGATGGAGTGCGTCTGTTAATTCCTGTAGGTTCTGCACAGGAGGATCCCTCCTTCTCACCATGTTTCCCAGAATGTCCCAGATATGCTCAATAGGGTTCATGTCAGGGCTCCTTGCTGGCCATGGTAGGGTTTCGATGGCATTCTGGCGGAGGTATTCATGCACAGCTCTAGCACGATGTGGTCGGGCGTTGTCATCCATGAATATAGGGTGGGTTCCAGGTGCATGATTTACAAAATGAGGGACCACAACTCTATCCAGTATGGAATCTTGATATCTTTGTCCATTTAGTGTTCCAGGTACAGTCAACAGATCCAGCTTACAATCAAATGAGATGCACCCCCATATCATAACGGAACCTCCACCCAATGGAACTTCTTCCATGATGTTACGTTGGTCGTACGCCGTGCGTCTGGACCGCCATACACGAGTTCGACCATCTGTGGCATGAAGCAGGAACCGACTTTCATCGGACCAGTGTACCCGTCTCCAGGATCTCATGTTCCAGTGTCTTCTTTCGTTGCACCACCTCAGACGCTCCTCTTTGTGGTGTGCAGTGAGGAGAGGACGTCTGACAGGCCTCCTAGCTTTCATGCCAGCAGCATACAGTCTTCTTTTGACGGTAGACATTGACACTCTATTGCGCGTTTCCCATTGCTGGCTGAGCACTCTGCTGTTGGTGAATGGAGAACTCCTAACAAGGCGTACTAGGGCTCGATCAACACGGGCAGTAGTCTTCTTCGGTCTTCCAGATCTAGGCCTGTCGTTCACCTCGTTAGTTTGCCCATGTTTTGCAATCAAACGACTGATTACAGTATGGTTAATGTTCAGCTGTCTGCCAATCTCTCTGCATGACATACCAGTGGTATGCATGCCTATGATTTGCCATTTCACACGATCACTTAACCTTCGTCTTGCCATAGCGGTTCACAATCAAGAGCTAATTCTCTCTGTACAAATAAACCACGGTCATGAACACAAAATTCCTAATCTTGTCGCCTAAATCTGTATGTAATGTTCTACACCTCAAACTGGACTTTTACATAACTGAACACGTGTGCTGTTTCCCGCCACGCACGGACATCAAGCGGCGTGAAGTCATGCATGCATGTGCATTTCGTACTTGGAATTATGTCAGCTAACGCGGGGACAAAAAGTATGGCAGCCTAGTTGTACCATCATGTTTCTACGTTCTATTGTTTTTGCTGGTGCTTAACTTTTGCACAGGTGTATATATCAAATTGCATTTTATTGTAAAATTATTATGTAAAATTGTAACATACGCCTTTTATAGTCTTATATGGAAAGAGTCGAATCTAAATCAGTTTGACTTGTGAGTCAATCCCATTGTTATTAATTGACAATAAAATATGTTTAAAACAAAACGTCGCGTAGTTGATTACGAGGTTATATGATTAATGGATAAACTGGAGGGAGTGATGGAGGGAGGGAGGGCGGGCGGGCGGCAGGGAGAGAGAGAGAGAGGGAAAGCGAGAGAGAGCGAGAGAGAGAGAGCAGAGAGAGAGAGAGAGAGAGAGAGAGAGAGAGAGAGAGAGAGAGAGAGAGCGCGAGAGAGAGCGAGAGAGCGAGATGGAGAGAGGGGAGATGGAGAGGGAGAGGGGGAGGGAGAGAGGGAGAGGGAGAGGGAAAGAGAGGAGAGAGAGGGAGGGAGGGATGGAGGGAGGGAAGGGGGGTGAGGGAGGGAGGGAAGGAGAGAGAGATATGGGAGAGAGAGGGGAGGAGGGAGAGAGAGACAGAAGGAGGGATGGAGGGGGTGGGGGAGGGAGGGAGGCAGGAGGACAGGGTGGGAGGGGGAGAGAGAGAGTGTGTGTGTGTGAGAGCGAGAGGGGAGAGAGCCATAGCGATGAGGGAGAGAGGGGGAGGAACTGATGATGGGAGAGAAGGAGGTATGGAGGGGGATGGGGGAAGGGAGTGAGGCAGGGAGACAGGGTGGGAGGGAGAGAGAGAGAGAGAGAGAGTGTGTGTGTGAGAGAGAGAGAGGGGAGAGAGAGAGAGAGAAAGAGAGAGAGAGAGAGCGAGGCGATGAGGGAGAGAGGGGGAGGAACATATGGAGGGAGAGAAGCAGGGATGGAGGGGCACAGGGTGGGAGGGAGAGAGAGAGAGAGAGAGAGAGAGAGAGAGAGAGAGAGAGAGAGAGAGAGAGAGAGAGAGAGAGAGCGAGAGAGAGAGAGAGAGGGGGGATGGATGGAGGGAGAGAGAGAGAGAGCGAGAGAGAGGGAGAAAGACAGCGTGAGCGAGTAAGCTAGAGAGAGCGAGCGAGCTAGATGGAGAGGGGGGGGGGGAGAGAACGGAGAGGGAGCAAGAGAGCGAGAGCGCGAGAGAGGGAGGGGAGAGAGGGGGAGGGAGGAGGGAGGGATAGAGGGAGGTAGGGAGAGAGAATTTTCCAGAAACGAATCTATAAACTTGAACTGAAGGGAAGAGACATTATAACCGTGGCAGACAGTACTATGCACTACTTCGCTGTTTGTGTCTAGGGTCATAATAATTTTACTGGTAATAAGAGTCTTGGTAATTTCGTCCTATGACTAATGTAAGGCGTCAAGTGTCCATATATGTCTGCCCTATCATGAATATATGTGACCTCAGAGACAGGAAAGTGCTCGGTGAACGTCCTAAAAATCGTCCAGCAAGAGAACGCGGGCATTGCGATTTATGTATTCGATTAATATAATACGTTAATTACATGATGGCTTTAGCATGGTAACCTTGTCAGAAATATACTTGATGTTGACAAAACTATACAATTAAATACAATTTAAATATGATTTAATATTAACATTTGTGCATTAGCCTTATTTATGTTTATAATATTTCATCGATTGCAATGCCTCCATTACAAAAACTGTAATTATTATAATTAATAATAGTAACGCTACCACTAATAACACTAATAACACTACTAATAACAAGCATTCTGTAAGTATTTCTTTCCAATATAAGCCCAATACCTGGTGGTATGGAAAACTCCGTCAAATGTACTAATTTTATGTCTTTGGTGGATTTGCCATTTAATAAACAGTCTGTAGAATATTTTGAAACCAACATGACTGCGAGCCTTTGCTGCAAAAGGCAGAAACAAACCCCAGTCAAACTAGCCATAACATCTGAACAGCACCCCTGCATAGATACTCCGAGATTGGGATTCTGGAAACTCAGGAGTCACAAGATATAGATCGATTTCCACACACGTAAATATGGGCTTATTTAGAACTGGTGGGACATACTTAGAAATGGTTGCATCCATTATCGCCACATAACGGTGGATCTTTCCATTGTATCCATCCATCATAATATGACGTCATAATCAGCGACGTGGCGTGTAGGATGACATCATACTCGATAACGTCATGAATTGCGTAGATTAATACGTCACAAGCGCATAATTGGTGACGGGCTAAGCGTTGCTGTACGAGTTGTATGTCGTTACTATTTAGAAATTGACGGAAACGTCTAGATCTCAAATTTGATCTGTATATTATCATAATAAAGCAATGTACCAATAATCAATTACATATGATGGAGGAGGGCGTAACCAACTAAGCCAGATGGATGGACGGGCAGACAGATGGACGGACGGACGGACAGGCGCAAAGTAAGCCTATAACCACCCCCATCCCCGCCCCGCATGCAGTTTTACCGGTAGAGGACTAATAAAGCAATTTTATTATTTCCTATGTCGACAATGGGGCATAATTCCATCAAGATTGACAGTGTATTGGCAAGATGTAGCTTGTATACTGCATCATATGATATTGAGGGCAGAAATAGTCAAATTCAGCCTGAAACTTGAACTTGGTGTGTAGCTTCTACTAATACAGGAATGAACCAGGTCATAGTTGAATATGTTGAAGGAATGCGAAAAGGGTGCGGAAAATCAGCTTTGACAGACGCGAACGGAGTAACCCCACCCCCCCCCCCCCCCACACACACACACACGCGCACCCGCACGGTCCACGCGGCTTTCCCAATAAGGGAATAAATGCCATCTCGTGATCCTTCTTTTGATAACGTCATGAGCCATTAAAACGTTTTGCCATATCCCCAATGCAATTAGGTATCTCCTCCTCTATGGATTAGAAAGTAACTATTTAACCCCGGCAGTGGGGTGATGGGGTTGGGGTGGGGTGGTGGGATGGTTGGGGGGGGGGGGGGGGGGTGTTGCTGCTGGCTATACAACAAGAAAGACAATCCGTACAGCATAATAAGACAATAAAACTGAAATGGGACGAGTTATCTCCCTTGTATTGCAATGCGCTTGCATACGCTGCATGCATGTATCGATGTCTAGAGTCTATGAGCCCATGCCGGTGAGATGGCGGACACGGACATGGACCAAAATAATGTACTAAACGACAGACCCGTCACTAGACACGGATCCTGACTCATATGCTAACACATGGGCCCGACCCAGACGCAGACACTAAATTTATTAAGCTATTAATGAATCTCTCCATGAACCACTCACCCACTCTCCAATCGATCGATCGATCGATCCCTCTACCCACCCAACCACACGCCCACCCACCCATCCAAGCATCCACCTTACCAATCAGCAATACATCCATCTACCCACCCATGCTCCCATAGATGGATCGGTGGGTGGGCGGAAGGGTGACTGGGTGGGTAATTGGGTGGGTGGGTGGGTGGGTGGGTATCTGACTGACTGGCTCGCTGGCTGGCTGGCTGGCTGGCTGACTGGTTGGCTGACTGGCTGTCTGGCTGGCTGGCTGGCTGGATTGCTGGCTGGCTGGATGGATGGATGGATGAATTACTGAATTTCACTATTTCCGCAATCAATATCATACCATGCAGTATACAAGCTACATATTACATGCCAATACACTGGCGGATTAACCGTGGTGGTCAAATGAGTGTTAGGCTTCTTAAACTGTTCATTAGATCAATTAAAATGAAGATATGCCTAACTATAATTTCAAATGAAACGGCAGATGAGTCATTTATCACTCAGAATGCAGGACATAGCGCCTCAGAGCATATAATTAAAGATTTTCCTCATGGGGTGGGAGTAGGGTGGTGGTTGGGTGGGTGGTGGCGGCGGTAGGTGGGGGGTGGGGGGTGGCTTACCATAAGAGGGCGAACGCATTCCTAGAGACTTGTTCATTGCCGACAAGGTTGCTTAACCCATGCCAACATTTTTCTGGCGAGCCCCGCCCACACCCGGAACTCCGCCACTGACTGCATGGATGGTTGGTCGGTGGGTAAGTGGCACATCGGGCGGATGGATCGATGACTAGATGCATGTTAGCGAGGGTGGTTGGTTGATTGATAGATAAATTTAGTGAGTGAGTCCGGGTCCGTGTACGTCCGACCTTTAGCGTGTGAGTCCGGGTCTGGGTCCGACGTTTAGCGCGTGAGCCCGTGTCTGGGTCAGACTTTTAATATCGCCATGCTTAGGACAACGCATGTAACCGTGTACACACGTGTATGTGAGTTCATGAGTTGTGCGCATTGTACCGCTGCGCATAAATATGTGGGCCTATATATTCGTCCACTGCTCCATGTGTGAGCAGATGCCCGTCCCTGTCTTGTGTACGTGCGAGCGTGCGCGCGCGTGCTTGTTTAAACGACAGTATATTATGTTAGTATGTCAATTGACTGTAATAACGTAAATTGTACTTTAGTACTCGCCCGCCATGCAATATAGAACTTAATCGCGTACTCGCAAGGGTCAATGGGTCAATGACCTATTTCGTATTGCGTAAACACATCTATCTATCAACCATTCAATCATAACATTTTAACTCCACTGGAAACCCAACACCGGTGTCAACATTTATGTGAGGGGCATTCTGATGTCCACGTGCAGAGGTACATTCGATGGTGAACCGTTTGAACTAGATTATCGGCGAATACTCATGCTACATTTATACCTTGTGTATATAATGCTTTTCTACCACGTGACCTAAATCGGTAGGCTAAATGCATTTTCTCTCGCCATTTCTTTTTTATGGTGTTCTAAAATTGCCGTCGCGCGTCGCACGTCGTGGGCGATAAAAGCATGCCACGTTATTTAAATTCGGTCCGTAATGGTATAATTATCGCCAGTCTCAGAGGGATTATCGCCAGTTAGGGATTCATATTTTAAAAGTAACCCTAATTATTATATCATCTTTATAATCTATCTCGTATCATTAACACTTTTGTTGCCATCTGTATTGTGTTTTCAACCTCGTATAGCTCTCGTTGGTCCAATTAATATAACTAAAAGGGGACAAGATTAAGTCTAATGAAAACATGTACTGTATGTCTGCATGATATATAGGCATGCTACTCAAATCTGGCGCGAGTCTGACATTAGAAGATGTTTCTAGATCCACACCCGTAGCATGGACCAGGTACTATAATTGGCAAAGCACCCGCAGAGATGAGGGTGTGGAGGGGTGTTCGTTATTTTTTTATGTCTGAGAGAGCCGATCACATGCATTTCGTGTTGCACAAATGCACTCCCTGCCAAACTTTGCCCTATGCAGACTACTGCCCTGCTATTTATTCTATTACAAACTTGGAGCAGACCGATGGCCAGATATTTGTAGATGGTCTAGCCTATGGCAGCCTATGGCAGTAGCGGCACCGCGGGGACACGTGGATGCCCTCAGCCAAGAATGCTTTTCATCCCCACCCCACCCACACCCCACCCCAATACCTCACCCCACCGCACGCACGCACGCACGCAGGCACACATGCACACAGGCACGCATGTACGCATGCATGCACGCATGCACACACGCACGCACGCACTCACGAATGCACGCGCGCAAGCACACACACACACGCGCGTGTGTGTGTCCCCTGTTATGTAGTAATTTGCAGAATGTTTAAATATACCTGGCTCTAAATTTTCAACGTGTGTCGATGTTCTTATTCCCATACTGTTATGCATTCTGTTAATCTTATTATTAAATACATTGAAATAAAGGAGTCTTTCACATGAGTGCATGTGTGCGTGTGTGCGTGCGTGCGTGTGAGGGTGCAAATAGTTGCAAATTCCGTCCCAACCCACCCCATCCCCCGGTAAATGTCAACGCCTAAACAATATATTATTCAAGGACGTCTGGCCAATTCACGGAATGCTTAAAATAATTCTAATAGGGTTATGCGAGCATGGAGGAGTCGTCGCCTGCAGCACACAATTTCAACTGCGCGTGTATATGACAAATTTGTCCGTGTTATCTTCTACCTGGATCGGACATTCTATCAATATTAGGCCGTGTTCTGACTGGAGAGGTAATCGGGAATAACGCCATACCTCTGTATTGTGTTACACGTGGTAAGTCTCGAGTGAGAACACGACCTTAGATTACATTTTGACACTTCCAATATAATATTTGTTTCGGAATACCCACCTCCAAAATCGGAGCGAAAAAACGCGGGTGTATCTCTCATATCGTGGGCTGTGGGTTGTCGGGGTCGATGTTTTTGTAGATATCCATAAAATATCCATAGGAAATATCTACATGCAAATTGTTGAGTGGCGTGCGTGCGTGCGTGCGTGCGTGCGTGTGGTGGGGTGAGTTGTTGGGGTGTGGTGTGGGTGGTGTGGGGTGAAAAGCAAGGCATGTGATTCCCTGGATCAGTTGGGTTATGCTTACCTATAAGCTATACAACTGACGAGGCAGCATCTTCGCACTGACAGATAATGCCCTTCAGACAACACGGTTGGCGTGCAAATTATCACATTGCAATATGGATCAATGCCCTTTGGCTACCAGATGGAAACGGGTGGGGCGTGTACAGTGACTAACCTATATGAGTACATCAATACTCTATCAGAAGGATGCAGCGCGGAAGTACGTGACCTCACCAATTTGTACCGCGCTGATGATAACTGTACACTCGTTAAAACAACACGCCATTGTGCATCATCTGGGTTGCCATGGAATTTTGTTTTTGCTATCTTCTAGACCGTCCAAATGTAGATAGTAGTTTCATTGTTAGTTATGATAGTGATGATTTTAGTAATTGAATTGTGATAAACATATAATTTTCTGCAAACGCCTATAAACTAATGGCGATATACAATAAAACCTATCTATAGCGGTCATTTGGTGTTGGCCCCATAATGTTGTGTTTCTTTAAGAAAGAATGTGCGCGCACTACCTTTCTTATATATCTCCCTTTTGTGACATAAAAATCAATTTTAATAGCAGACTGACTTGTACTAAGCGCCATTTTGTTGCTGGATAATGCGTGTTATAAGCTGCTTTTCATTAATCATGACAGAAATACATACACACTGTATATCGCTATTAATTTGTTATGTATAAATAATTAATACCCTATATACATTGTAAGAGGAATCAATGTTCTTTCAAATCACTCAGTGATCATGATTGTAGTAATGGAACATACACACAACAAATTAAGAGTGATGTACAGCAAAACCTGTCTATAGCGACCATATATTATTGGGGCTACAATACATGATGGTTCTCTTAGACATGTGCTTGTAAGTCCACCTGTCTTAAATAACCAACATTTAGCGATCCTAAAAGCAATTTTCAAAGCAGACTAACTGGTAATAATTGCCAACTATTTAATTCTACTGCATAATGCTATATGTTTTACAGCAATGTGGGAGTTTTTTTACTTACTATTGTGGTTCCTTAAGACAGGTTATGGTAGGACCCACTAGTCTTTAATAACTACTGTTTTGTGATCCCAAAATAAAATTTTATAGTAGATTAAATTATAATAAGCAACCATTTATCGTTAGTAACCATTTGCGTTGCTCCATACTGTGCCTGTTAAATAGGCTGGTTTGACAAAACTATTACGGCAGAAATACATACATACTGCATATATCGCTCTTAGTTTGTTGCTGAATATAAATCTACTTATAAAAATAATTAATACATATATATGAGGAATATATCTTCTTTCAAATGACACCAAATGCTTTATCCTATGATAACAAATCATATATTTGTGCCACCTTTTGTATCTGATGTCGAAATACAACTGGTCGAAAGCCGATTAATACGTATTTAGCAGTGCATCTGAAAAGGGCCATGGCAATATATGAAAGACACATTTTATTTTGACACAACCATCATTTTCTCATTAATAATACATAACTCTTCAAGAAAAAATAGGTTGTCTTTTGTTCTAAGATGGGTAGAGGTTGTTCCCATTTTAGGCCCCTTTTGAGATTTGGCCGCTGCACTACTAATGTCAGTCTCGCGCCAGATTTGAGTAGAATGCCTATATATCATGCAGACATACAGTACATGTTTTCATTAGGCTTAATCTTGTCCCCTTTTAGGTATATTAATTGGACCAACGAGAGCTATACGAGGATGAAAACAGATACAGATGACAACAAAAGTGTTTTAATGATACAATACAAATTATAAAGATGATATAATAATTAGGATTACCTCTAAAATATGAATCGGTAACTGGCGATAATCTACGTCACTCCAAAACAGACTCGATATCGAATTTATACCATTACAGACCGAGTATCAGTTCGAGGGCGACGTCGGGGGCGACGTCGAGGGCGACGTCGGGGAGACGTCGAGGGCGACGTCCGGGGCGACATCGCCCTATTTAAATAACGTCGCATGTTTTTTATCGCCCACGACGCACGACGGCAATTTTAGAGCACCATACTTTTTCCTAGTTCTTTTTCTTCTTTCCGTCTTCCGCCACAGAGTGCCATCTTAAGTGTCTGACTGTTGAATTTTCACAGACAACATTTTCAAGGGGATATGACTCTTCAGCTGCTGAATGTTTGGAAGATTGTTTATGGCTAACCCACCAGTGGCTTTCAGTCGATGTGTTTATCGGGGATATTCGGCATTTCCAGAGTTACCTCCCTTGGAATTGTTGTTCGATGGTTTGTAGCGGTCAGTATTAGCTATGCCCCGCCCATCTCTAGCTAAGCTCCTCCCACACTTCGCCCGTGTTGGGATCAATCATTGCACTTTCTGAATCTTAATTTCCAAAAAACTGTACAGGTAAGCTGTTGAATATTTTGAAACACATTTGACTGAGCGCTGTTGCTGCCTAGCATGTTTATTAAATAGTAAAGATTCGTACAACAACGCTTATCCGTCATCAGCTAAGAATTTCGTGACGAACTTAGCTATGCCATTCATGACGTAATTGAGTATGACGTCAGTTTCAGTTTTCTTTTATTCACGCAGGCCATCACAAAATGGCATGTGAGACAAATAAGGTATGGTACATTTGCAGCGATATAGACATACATATTATTATTATTATTATTATTATTATTATTATTATTATTATTATTATTATTAATAAATTATTATTATTATTATTATTATTATGCTGTTGTTTTTGCTGTCGATGTTGTTGTTGCGGGCGTGTTTACTAATTTGTTTGATTTTGTTTGTGTCTATCTTTCTTCTTTGAGTATAACCCGTGACGCGGATACCGCCATCTTTGTTTACCGCGCATCCCGCGCATTGCACTATGGGATTGTTTGGGGGCAGTCGATCGTGCGGGCATAAACAAATGCACGTGAATGTATGGTTTTATGCTCATATCAGCCAAAAATGACTTCCGCAGTGGTCTTGAGAAATGTCTATTTGCAGACCAAGGGAAGAATAATTTTGAAAATTTACCATTTCAGTGGTAAATTTTCAAAAATGGTCTTGTCTTGGTCTGCAAATGGACATTTGCTTTGAGAATTTGAGGGTTAAAGGGTTAAACAGAATTGGCCTTCTCCGAAAATCTCCCTTGCCCCACCCATGCAGCTTATGGCCCCGGGCTGGATTCATGAAACATACTTAAGCATAGGAACATGCATACTGATTAAGTGTAACTAACAAATGCAGCATTGTGATTGGGCCATAGCTGATTGTCTACTTTACACAAGGTATACGTTAGGTATGCTTCCTGAATATGTAACACCCCCACCCCCACCTACTCACCCATTCATGGACACCACATATATATTATTTACAAAACAGACACCTACGCATCACAGGATTATAGTATGACCCATCAGAACAGTCATTCCTGAAAGCTTGATTATTCTACCCCCCCCCACCCCACCACCACTAGCAACAACACCCCACCCAAACACACATTATTATTTATTAACTATCTATGGCAATATATGAATAAATAATTGTCGACATTTCGTCATTCTTGGCTCAAGCCTTCCTAAGACATCCTCTAGCTATTTGATGTTTAAAAATCAATCATTTCAGGTGATTTAAGTTTCTTAAATAATTTATTTGAAATTGGCTGGAGAACGCTCCCCCTCATTGACGAATCAGACAATAATACACGATTTTCTGAAGTAATTTATTTGAAATGCGCTGGAGAACGCCCCCCCCCCCCCCCCGGCCCACCTCCCCCCCCCCCCCCGACACCCCTATATAATCAATGAAATTCATTGAAAAATCAGGCAATAATACACACGTTTGATAGCGCCGTCGTGCGTATACTGTTCGTCAATTTCCCCCCTAAATTTGCTTAAATGTCAAATCTTTCCCCAAAAATATTCCAAGTCCCTTTTTTCTGCTTAGGACCCCAAAAGAAACCCTTTTCACGGCGCTTATTCTTTTAAGATTGTATGCTAATCCTGTCCTATATACTGTTCGTCAATCTATTTAGGAAATCCGCTTTACGCGCCATGACGAAAAAAGCTGCATAATTATAATATAGTTTTTAATAATTTAATTTTAAATAAATAATGCATTTAAGATGCATGTTTTGTGAAGCAAACGCAACAATTATATTTTAAAATCTAGCAATAATGTCAGCTGAAAGATCGTCGGCGGCTAATACTGTTCGTCAGTCTCTCCCCCGGAATGCGTATTTAGCGTTCATTTTCAGTTTATTTCAGTTTATTTGTATCTAATATATGAGTAGGGTACGTGTATATTTTAGTTAAGTATCTCAATATAATTGTATTCGCTTTAAAATACGTGTCGTGGAATCTCTCCCCTATTCATTCATAGGGGGAGAGAAAGATGATATAGCCATTACTACAAGCGACGTTACTGGCCGAGGTCATTTTAATGCACACTGCCCCCAAACGCTCCAACAGCGCAATGCGCTTCGAAAGTTCGCACGAGTCACGTGGTTAAAATCGGTCATCTGCGAAACGGGTTATGGTATTAGTTTATATAACATTACAAAACAGGTTGTTGCATATCTCGAATAATCCCTTAATTTTGTCGTCTGTATAATTTCTTGTATAATAATCGCGAATAAATTTTTATCGTTCGGTTTCAAATTGTGGGCATTCGAAAAGGAAACGAGTTTCATCTTCTAAGACATTGCGGAGTTCGCAGACTTGCTCACTTCTCTCAATTCCCACCCATCGCTTGGCCTCTATTGCTAAATAATGATTTAGCGTTCGAGTGCTACATGGCACGTAGTTGTTTATGACGTCATATGAGTAACTGGAATCCTCCGTTGAGCATGGCATGCTCGTGTTCACGTGTTATTCACTTTACATAAAGTGTATACGGGAAAGTATTTTTACAATGCATATTTCTGCGGTAGATATAAAGACATATTACATATTAGATAGTATTATATACCATTATTAATATTATAACATAGCATCAATATTTGTCCATAATTCTATGTACAGTTATTTATCACATTAACATTCCATTAGGCAATAGGGAACTATACGACGGAGAATTTAAATAAAACAGACAATGGAACTTCCCAGTTTATCCAGCCATCATACATCATATGACGTCATAATCAACTATGTGACGTGTATGATGAGGTCATAATCAATGACATAATGAATGATGTAGACAAACACATCGCGAATGCTTAATAGACCTTTCCATTTTTAGCCATGCTCCGCCCATCTCTAGCTAAGCTCCATCCACACATCACTCGTGTGGGGTTCGATCGATCTCTGAACTTCCTGACTATCAATTTCCACAAAACTATACAGGTAAGCTATTGAATATTTTGGAACTAATTTGACTGCGGGCGCAGTTGCTGCCTATGTTTGTTAAATAGAAGAGACATATAATGCCTACAATGTGTTGGACTATTAAGAGTGAAAGACGGGCTAAATAGAATCATTTATGACGTAATGATTATGACGGCTTCCTACACGCCACTTTGCTGATTATGACGTCATATGACGTCAGATTGATAGATTGATACTCTGGAAAGGTGAATTGCAGACAGTCTAAGCGTTGTTGTACGAAATGTTTTTATTATTTAATAAACCTGCTGTTGAATATTTTGAAACTAATTTGACTGGGCACTGTTGTTGCCATAAGCAGCAACAGGGACCAGTCAAATTAGTTTCAAAATTTTCAACAGTTTACCTGTACAGTTTTCGGGAAATTGATAGTCAGGGAGTTCAGGAATCGCTCGATTCCAACAAGAGCGAGGTGTGGGTGGAGCTTAGCTAGAGAAGGGCGGAGCTAAAGATTATTTCTATGTACAGTTAGTTATCGCATACACATTTCTATTGTTATAGGGAAATATACTGCGAAGGATTTAAATAAAACCGACCATAAATCATGAGATTATGATTTTATTTTTGGTCAATGTTCAGAGTCGGAGATGTGAAATGTATATTGATATGATTAATAATTATATCTTCGAATAGGAAAGATATGTACAAATCTTTATTAGCACGGACATGTTGAATAATTCAAGGGGTCATTTCGCTTTTTAATCTGCGATGCAAAAAAATTCAAAAAATGGTCAAAAATACAAGTTTGCGTGGTTTTGCAGAAATGAACTCAGGATGACAAAGGGCGGACAAATTTATTTTTTCAAAATGGACGACAGGCTCTCAAAGAAAAAAGAGAGATCCGCTTCACAACAACAACAACAACAACAACAACAACAGCAGCTGCAGCAGCAGCAGCAACAACAACTGCAGCAACAACAACACCAACACCAACAACAACAGCAACAACAACAACAACAACAACAACAACAACAACAATGACAACGGCAACTACGATAACGACAACTACGATAACGACAACTACGATAACGACAACTACGATAACGACAACGACAACTACGACATTAGGAGCACCTCTGACACACACCTCTTTACTACGACCAACGCAACAACCACGGCTCCAGCACCAATATGCTACAATCATCACCACCACCACCACCACCACCACCACCACCACCACCACCACCACCACAACAACAACAACAACAACAACAACAACAACAACAACAACAACAACAACAACAGCAATGCAATCGAGAAGAACAAATATGTTGACAACGACAAAGAAAAATATGTCAAAACTAAATGTTTCAAATACGCAACGGCAGCAGCTAATCACAAAATAATAATAATAATAATAATAATAATAATAATAATAATAAAAATAATAATAACTACCGCCATAGTATAAATATCTATAATAATAATAATGTCTACCCCATATCTCTCTCTCTCTCTCTCTCTCTCTCTCTCCCTCTCCCTCTCCCTCTCCCTCTCTCTCTCTCTCTCTCTCTCATATAAATACTCAATATGATGTACATGTATTATAATATTTAATCTGTTTATACGTTTACTTTGCTATTTTGTGTATATGGTTATGTTTGCCGCCTATAAATTTTTCTGTAGGGAGAGGGCTTTTCTAAGTTTCGAACAACTTGTGCCCAATCCCATTGTAATATATGCAATAAAATATTTTTAAAAAAAATAATAATAATTTCCTGGGTAAATGGCCTGGGTGAATAAAAAAAACTGAAACTGAAACTGGAGGCAAAAATATCAGTTCTTATTTTTTTACAGATATATAGATAGATAGATTTATTCACACAATAGGCCATTTGACCCTTGAGTGCAAATGGTTACACATAATGTGATATGGCGGACAAATCAACTAAGTGCATTACAATTGCAAGAACATATTCATTCTCATATTGTATATGTTATTAAATCAGTAATGTTCGCAGGCTAATTTGGTTCATATACATCTGGACCACCGTGCCAGCCGCGGATCCATCAATAAACCATGGGTCGATTTCCTTAGCAGACAAAGGGACACCTAGGTATTTGGGGCTACATTATCAAAATGCTCAGGTGTGCTGTTCGCGGAAATCGACCGTAGTCCATCAACAGACCGAGGCTGGTCACACGATAGCCCGATTTGCAACTAAGATACTGATAAACGAAAACAACATCACCACGCACGCGCACACGCACGCACGCACGCACGCACGCACATACACACACGCGCGCGCATACACACACACACACACTCTCTCTCTCTCTCTCTCTCACCCACACTCAGACAGTATAATGCCATTTCCAATATCACCACCCTTCGTTTCCAAATATGTTAAGTCGAAAGGGAAACGAAGAGCGGGATCCGGTCTAAGTACATAAATCACTCAAGGTCAACACTCCTCGCTTTCGAAATAGCGGGTCGAAAGAAAAGCGAGGAGTGAGACCAGGATGCACGCGCTCACACAATCACTTTCGCTCGCACACCTTCACAAAGTCATGCCTAGAAATTAAAATTGGGTTTTTGAAACGTTGATTTGGTTCTTTCACATCGAAAGAGGACCACTCTGACACTCCATCACTGGAACCACTGGATTGTTTATCGAGCCAGTCCTTCCAGTGATAAACCATCAGAATAGTACCGCATTCTCCAACGTGACGGGGATGCTTTGACTGACTCCCCCATGTAATGGCATGAGGGCACTAGTTTGGCATTTATTTTAATAAATAACTTTCTTGGTTCCTCTTATCCACTTACTAATGCTCATGTCCATATACGCTCACGCTTTCTCGTGGTCATCCACATACACACGCACGCACGCACGCACGCACGCACGCACGCACGCACGCACGCACGCACGCACGCACGCACACACACGCACGCACGCACACACACACAACAAAGGCACGAACTCAGGATTATAAATGATGAACACATTTTTATTTAAATAGCCGCCAGGCGCACATTTTGGGGGCAGAAATATCAGTTTTCGTTATTTTGCAGAAATGAACTCAGGATGAAAAGGATGAACACATTTTTTAATGCCCACTAGGCACACATTTTCCGGCCCAAAATATCAGCTTTCGTTTTTTTGTAGAAATGAACTCAGGAGGATAAAGGGTGCAAAAATTATTATTTCAGGGTTTTTCAGAAATGAACAAAAAAATTTTAATGGATGCCAGGCGCACATTTTGTGGGTAAATATATCAGTTTTCGTTTGCAGAAATGATTTCAGGATGAAAAAGGGTGAAATCTTTTTTTATTTAAATGGCCACCAGGCGCACATTTTGTGGGCAAAAATATTAGTTTTCGTTTTTTTGAAGAAATTAACTCAGGATGACAAAGGGTAAACACATTCTTTATTAAAATGACTACCAGGCGCGCATTTTGTGGGCAAAAATATCAGATTTAGTTTTTTGCAGAAATGAAATTCAGATGACAAACGGTGGACACATTATTTTTGGAGGAAATTTCCCTTTTCAAAATCGCCAGCAGCCGCACATTTTGTTGTAAAAAATACCAGTTTTTGCAGCTTTTTCAGAAATGAACTCAGGTTGAGAAACAGTGAACAAATAATTTTTTTATGGCCGCATGCGCACATTTTGGGGGCAAAAAATATGTTTTCATTTTTTTGCAGAACTGAACTCAGGATAAAAAAAGATGAACACATTTCTTTTTGCATTCCGCCAGGCAGACATATTGGGACCAAAAATATCAGTTTTCATTCTTTACAGAAATGCCCGAATGAGGATAAATGGTGAAAAAATAATTTTGTGTTGAAATTTACTTTTCCAAAATAGCCACCAGGCGCAACTTTTGTTGTAAAAAATACCAGTTTTAGTTTTTTTCAGAAATGAACTCAGGATGACAAAGGGTGAACACATTTTCTTAATTACCGCCAGGTGCACATTTTGGGGGAAAAAATATCAATTTTCGTTTTTTGGAGAAACGAACCCAGGATGACAAAGGGTGAACACATTTTTTTAATGGCCGCCAGGTGCACATTCTGGGGGGAAATATATCAGTGATCGTTTTTTTGCATAATGAACTCAGGAGGATAAATGGTGAAAAAAATAATTTTGTGGGAAATTTCATTTTTCAAAATGGCCACCACGCGCACATTTTCTTGTAAATATACCAGTTTTCGGGTTTTTTGCAGAAATGATCTCAGGCTGACAAAGGGTGGACACATTCTTTTTTAAATGACCACCAGGCGCACGCACATTTTGGGGGCAAAAATATCAGATTTCGGTTTTTTGCAGAAATGAACTCAGGAGGATAAAGGGTGCAAAAATTATTATTTCAAGGTTTTTCAGAAATGAACAAATTTTTTTTAATGGATGCCAGGCGCACATTTTGTGGACAAATATATCAGTTTTCGTTTGCAGAAATGATTTCAGGATGAAAAAGGGTGAAATCTTTTTTTATTTAAATGGCCACCGGGCGCACATTTTGTGGGAGAAAATATTAGTTTTCGTTTTTTTGAAGAAATTAACTCAGGATGACAAAGGGTAAACACGTTCTTTATTAAAATGACTACCAGGCGCCCATTTTGCGGGCAAAAAATATAAATGGTGAAAAAAAATAATTTTGAGGGGAAATTTTTTTTTTCAAAAATCGCCAGTAGGCGTATATTTTGTTGTAAAATATATCAGTTTTCGTTTGTTCTTTTCGCAGAAATGAACTCAGGATGACAAAGGGTGACCACATTATTTTTTTTTAAATGACCACTAGGCGCACATTTTGGGAGCAGAAATATCAGAGTTAGTTTTTTGCAGAAATGAGCTCAGGATGATAAAGGGTGAAAAAATCATTTTTGGAGGAAATTTCCTTTTTCAAAATGGTCACCAGCCACACACTTTGTTATAAAAAAAATACCAGGTTGAGAAAGAGTGGACACATACGGGTGACCACATTCTTTTTTTAAATCACCACCGGGCGCACATAAACTCAGAATGATAAAAGCGCGATTTTTATTGTAAACAAATACCAGTTTTCGGGTTTTTGCAGAAATGAACTCAGGATGACAATGGGCGAACATATTTTTTTTAAATGGCCACCAGGCGCACATTTTGGGGCCAAAAACATCAGTTTTCGTTTTTTTGCAGAAATGAACATTTTGTAAATGGCCACCGAAATTAGTTTGGCTCCATTCGACTTTGGTGAACTTCTAGCTCTTCTATTGACTTGATTTGAGATCATATTTAAGGTCGATCCACCCAACAGCTTTTGTGGAATCAGCTTTTCCATGCCGCATCCCCATAGTACACCGATGGGAGCAATCAATATTTGAACAGTGTTTTCTCCTAGAGTTTTGTTCTGATTCTCTTCAAATCTGGCCAGATTCTAGAGCATTGAGATATTTAAATAATTTCTACGATCATTTTAATATCTCCCATGGGATCAATGTTATTCAAAGGTTACCTGCCTTTCACCATGCAACTTCTAAAAGCATGTTAGAAGACGCACGTTAAATTATCCTTTGGGTCAATGTAACCTTTTAGTGTAAACCTATGGGCATTTCAAGTATGGCTCTTTGATCTGTGACTACACATAGACTTTTTATCGCATCAGCACCAGGCGTGTTCAATGGTCGTGTAAGAAGAACCCTTATAGCATTTCTTCATGGCCAGACACAGACATCGCAGATTTACAGTTACTTCAGGAAATGTTCTCTCATAGGCTGTGTAGGCTAAATGGCCTGGGTGGATAAAAAGAAACTGAAACTCTAGTTTAATATTGTATTGTTTTCCGCCTCAAGAGGCTTATGTATTGTACCATCAAGGGTCAAGTCAAGCCAAGATACCTTTATTCTCTCAGGTTACAACTGTAGCATATGAGGTGTGCTTTACATTTGACGGTAGAGATATAGACCTATGTACATTATACGTGATATAGAGATATACAATCAGTTATATCTAAATATTATTATCTCGACGATATGTTATTATTATTATTATTATTATTATTATTATTATTATTATTACAGGATTGGCAATGATCTAAATCATGCAACATAGTAGCAGTTGTTGTAGCGGTGGTAGTAGTAGTAGTAGTAGTAGTAGTAGTAGTAGTAGTAGTAGTAGTAGTAGTAGTAGTAGTAGTAGTAGTAGTAGTAGTAATATAGCAATTCAGATGTTGTTGTTGTTGTTGTTGTTTCTCTTGTTGTTGTTGATTCGCTGCTTTTGTCGTCGTCGTCGTCGTCGTCGTCGTCGTCGTTTGCTTGACATAACTTTTATTTAGTTTTCAACACTGAACAATTAGCTGTTCGTGTTCATGGAATGCAATAAAAGTTTACATAATCGATTTAAAACAGGTTCGTTGCATAATTGGAATAGACCTTTAAATTAGTCTTCTGTATAATTTCTTTTATAATAGTCAGGTATAAATTTCATCTTTTGTGTTTCATATCTCGGGCATACGAAGAGGAAGTGTATTTCATCTTCTACGACATTGCATAATTCGTATACGCTCTCATTCTATCGATTCCCACCCAGCGTTTGGCTTCTATCGCTAAGTGATGGTTGAGTGTTTTGAAATGGCATAGTATTAAAGCTTTTCTGGTGTCTAATTTCTTTAGGTATGTTTCAAATTTAAATTCCTGTTTTATTAGTGCGTAAAATGTCAACCTATTTGGAACGTTAATATCATATTGCCACTTGTCCATAAATATATTCTCTAAGCATTGTCTGGTTCGTTTGACAAGTTCCTTCTGGTTAATATCTTCTAAGCTAAACACGTTACCTTGTTCCGTTGAGTCAAGAATCATGTTAATGTTATTTATCCATTTGATCTGTATATTATTTGCTTGCATATATTCTAACGCGCAAAAATAGAGGAGTGATGAAACTTTGCTGTATCCAGCATTGATTAGGCTTGCCCAATATCGCGCTGGACGATGATTTCTGGGGGAATTTTCCTAACTCGCCATAAGCCATGGAGTTTGGCGTACGTTGCTTCAATTTTAGTAAGACTTTATAAAATTTTATTTGGCATTGTTCGGATAGAGCTACATTTTCAAAACCCCATACTTCTGATGCATACAGCAACACAGGTTGAACCATCGAATCAAATAGTATACATTGCAAATCAATTGGAATATTAAAGTATTTAATTATTTTGTATTCGCGCAAACATAGCTTTAGTTCCCTGTTTTGCGTTACGTTTTCTACGTGCAAGACAATTTCCAGTATATTTGAATATAACGCCGAGGAAAAGATATTCATCAACGATTTCAATATCATGGGTGCCTAATTGAAAATGTGGTTGATTTTTCCTCTTTCGTTTTTCAAAGATTATTATTTTGGTTTTGTTGTAGTTGACTTTTAACTTACTAATTTGACATCAATCATTGAATCTATTTAGAGCTCTTTGTAGCGATTCTGCTGAATCTGCCATTATGAGGGCATCGTCTGCGTAAAGCAATACCAATAAATATAAACAAACATATAGATCATCTGCTAGTCTGCTTAAAGATGTGAGTCCATAATTATTCTGTTCTTTTAGATAACTTTCGAGATCATTTATAAAAGAGAAAATAATATGGGGGAAAGTTTCTCTCCCTGCCTCACCCTGATCTTGCTCGCAAATCTTTTGGGTGATTCAAAATTGTGAAAAACGGATGAGGTCATTAGCATATTGTGGAATAAATATTATTATTATTATTATTCATTTACCACAACCCCACCCCCCAACCCCCACCCCAACCCCAAACACCACCCCACCCCACCCAACCCCACCACCTCTATCCCACCACACACACCCCACCGAACCCGACACCCAATAAAATACATTTTGCAGATACAATTCTTTCGAGCGTGTCTCTTTCTCTCCTTAATTGTTAGACTACACACTGTCTGATTCACTGATTGAGTCAGATTGGTGATTTTTGGCAGTGTGTGGTTGAAATCTTGGAGGTGGGTTGGGGCTATGCGCCAATGACACCACTTGAGCACGTAGCTCTATAGCTGAATGGGGTAACTCGGCGATGAGACAGACCTTGATATTGCAATATGCTCGATCATACAGACGTCTCGAAAAACTAGACGTCTAGTCCGACATATTATATAAAATTGACCTAATCGGTGACGGAGAACGAAATATTAGATGTTGCTTGACCTTACTTTCCAGTAGTGACCCAGTCAGAGGGCAGTACAGTACATCTCAGAAATAAAGTATTATGTTTTCAAGCCAAATAAAACGAACTGTTGAATGTTTCTAACTTCATTTGATTGGGCGCCATCGCTAACTAAGGCAGCCATCGTTCCAAACAAATTAATTCCGAAATATTCAACAGAACATTTCTTAAATTGTGTTCAAAATTGTCATGTTTGGAAACATTTAACGTTAGTCCTCAGCTGTACTGTAGTGACCGTGAACCTGTGCCCTGGAGCGCAAGCATAACGTGGTTCGTACCGATTGATGGATAAAATTTCATCTTGGATACAAGCTCAGAAGCCAAAGACCCACCCAGAAAGAGTCCACCATCCAATGAAAATCCAGAGAACTGGGCTTGGTTGACATGCGATTGCCCTTAAATCGCAAACAAAGCGTGTATAAAAGGAGGGAGATGACTTGGTATTCTTCAGTTGTTGGTTGGCATAGTCACCACCACTCATAATGGATCGCATGGCGCCAATCCTGGCCGCCACCATAGTCGTCTTTCTGGTAAGTAAATTAAAATATAAAACTATTGATCAACTTAAATTCAAAATCATATTAAGATTCTATTTTATTATATGATTTAAATATCTGATATACCGAGATTTAATTCATTCTTGTTTTGTCATTAAATATTGTACATTCGTCCGCCTATATCACAATCAAAGTAACACGGGAGTATTAAATAAATTTAAATTTATTTTAAAGGTTCATAATCACACTGGAATGTTTGAAAATAAAGTTGCTAAAATTGTATACATTAAGAGACTTACATTATGTGCATAAACGTAATGAAAGGAAATAAAACTTAACAATATGATGGTTCAATTACATATAAATTATTATTATTATTATTATTATTATTATTATTATTATTATTATTATTATTATATTGGTGAATTTGAATTGGACACTCGTGTCTCTAATTCAATCTGGTGACAGGAAAAAATCATTTTTATGGAATGAAATTATAATATGTAGAATATGTAAAGCTTGCCTAGTGAATACCCAGCGCCATCCACGCCATGGAATCATCGATGTAGTTTATCTTTGACGCGTGGATGTAACAATTTTGAGCCTTTAAACACTTTCACCAATAACATATATTTATTTTAGTACCAATGTACCAATACTAGAAAAATGTTAAATATTTTGAAAATAATTCGACTGTAGGTCGGCTTCCATGCAAATTCATTTTAATTTATTCAATATAATATGACTAGCGTAGTAACGTAATAAGTGTAGGTAGAGTTGTGTCTGGTCCGTATGGGTGAAAGGATTAACAAGTTTTCAAACAGAAATATCAAATAAATATACATACTCTGTTTTATACACGCTGAAGACATTGAAAATAACATTACTGTACACAGCTGCACGGGATAAACAAGAGCGATCGGTTTGCAAATACTCGCCATCCGGGGTTTTTGTCACAATATAAATTTTTTAATTTTCCAGACTTCTTTTGATTTTCCGGAATAGAATTTTCAAGATTAAACCAATTTGATATACATGTATTTAAATTCAAATATATTATATTGACCAACTTGTCGCAGACATTACTGTATTATTTTAAACCCGGACGTTCCGATTTTTTAGACTTCAACGTAGGACATTATGTGAAATTTACTTGCTATCGCATTACGCATCAAAATCTAATATTTTTCTTTGATGACTTAGTATAAATATGAACATAGTGCCCATTCTTTACCTGTCTTAAAATGTGTCATCTGGATAACATATAGTTTGAGAGTACTTTGATATAATTTTAACAAAGTTCATACTTCCACAGCCAATAAGACCACCTTCAAATGTTGACAAATCCAAATGGAAGAGAAACTTTGCGGCCGCGTTGCTATTATTGTATGTCTTAGTTCGAATTTGGTTAACATCTGCTTAGTTTAAGACAAGTTAATGCTCGCAAACTAACAAATTACCGAGGGTTAACACACGTGTCATGCG
>CM067366.1:96975307-97072807 GCA_034401795.1 Chaetoderma sp. LZ-2023a
CTGTGTAGGCTAAATGGCCTGGGTGGATAAAAAGAAACTGAAACTCTAGTTTAATATTGTATTGTTTTCCGCCTCAAGAGGCTTATGTATTGTACCATCAAGGGTCAAGTCAAGCCAAGATACCTTTATTCTCTCAGGTTACAACTGTAGCATATGAGGTGTGCTTTACATTTGACGGTAGAGATATAGACCTATGTACATTATACGTGATATAGAGATATACAATCAGTTATATCTAAATATTATTATCTCGACGATATGTTATTATTATTATTATTATTATTATTATTATTATTATTATTATTATTACAGGATTGGCAATGATCTAAATCATGCAACATAGTAGCAGTTGTTGTAGCGGTGGTAGTAGTAGTAGTAGTAGTAGTAGTAGTAGTAGTAGTAGTAGTAGTAGTAGTAGTAGTAGTAGTAGTAGTAGTAGTAGTAGTAGTAGTAGTAGTATAGCAATTCAGATGTTGTTGTTGTTGTTGTTGTTTCTCTTGTTGTTGTTGATTCGATGCTTTTGTCGTCGTCGTCGTCGTCGTCGTCGTCGTCGTCGTCGTCGTTTGCTTGACATAACTTTTATTTAGTTTTCAACACTGAACAATTAGCTGTTCGTGTTCATGGAATGCAATAAAAGTTTACATAATCGATTTAAAACAGGTTCGTTGCATAATTGGAATAGACCTTTAAATTAGTCTTCTGTATAATTTCTTTTATAATAGTCAGGTATAAATTTCATCTTTTGTGTTTCATATCTCGGGCATACGAAGAGGAAGTGTATTTCATCTTCTACGACATTGCATAATTCGTATACGCTCTCATTCTATCGATTCCCACCCAGCGTTTGGCTTCTATCGCTAAGTGATGGTTGAGTGTTTTGAAATGGCATAGTATTAAAGCTTTTCTGGTGTCTAATTTCTTTAGGTATGTTTCAAATTTAAATTCCTGTTTTATTAGTGCGTAAAATGTCAACCTATTTGGAACGTTAATATCATATTGCCACTTGTCCATAAATATATTCTCTAAGCATTGTCTGGTTCGTTTGACAAGTTCCTTCTGGTTAATATCTTCTAAGCTAAACACGTTACCTTGTCCCGTTGAGTCAAGAATCATGTTAATGTTATTTATCCATTTGATCTGTATATTATTTGCTTGCATATATTCTAACGCGCAAAAATAGAGGAGTGATGAAAGTTTGCTGTATCCAGCATTGATTAGGCTTGCCCAATATCGCGCTGGACGATGATTTCTGGGGGAATTTTCCTAACTCGCCATAAGCCATGGAGTTTGGCGTACGTTGCTTCAATTTTAGTAAGACTTTATAAAATTTTATTTGGCATTGTTCGGATAGAGCTAGATTTTCAAAACCCCATACTTCTGATGCATACAGCAACACAGGTTGAACCATCGAATCAAATAGTATACATTGCAAATCAATTGGAATATTAAAGTATTTAATTATTTTGTATTCGCGCAAACATAGCTTTAGTTCCCTGTTTTGCGTTACGTTTTCTACATGCAAGAAAATTTCCAGTATATTTGAATATAACGCCGAGGAAAAGATATTCATCAACGATTTCAATATCATGGGTGCCTAATTGAACACGTGGTTGATTTTTCCTCTTTCGTTTTTCAAAGATTATTATTTTGGTTTTGTTGTAGTTGACTTTTAACGTATTAATTTGACATCAATCATTAAATCTATTTAGGGCTCTTTGTAGCGATTCTGCTGAATCTGCCATTATGAGGGCATCGTCTGCGTAAAGCAATACCAATAAATATAAACAAACATATAGATCATCAGCAGCTAGTCTGCTCAAAGATGTGAGTCCATAATTACTCTGTTCTTTTAGATAACTTTCGAGATCATTTATAAAAGAGAAAATAATATGGGGGAAAGTTTCTCTCCCTGCCTCACCCTGATCTTGCTCGCAAATCTTTTGGGTGATTCAAAATTGTGAAAAACGGATGAGGTCATTAGCATATTGTGGAATAAATATAATTATTATTATTCATTTACCACAACCCCACCCCCAACCCCGACACCAACCCCAAACACCACCCCACCCCACCCAACCCCACCACCTCTACCCCACCACACACACCCCACCGAACCCAACACCCAATAAAATACATTTTGCAGATACAATTCTTTCGAGCGTGTCTCTTTCTCTCCTTAATTGTTAGACTACACACTGTCTGATTCACTGATTGAGTCAGATTGGTGATTTTTGGCAGTGTGTGGTTGAAATCTTGGAGGTGGGTTGGGGCTATGCGCCAATGACACCACTTGAGCACGTAGCTCTATAGCTGAATGGGGTAACTCGGCGATGAGACAGACCTTGATATTGCAATATGCTCGATCATACAGACGTCTCGAAAAACTAGACGTCTAGTCCGACATATTATATAAAATTGACCTAATCGGTGACGGAGAACGAAATATTAGATGTTGCTTGACCTTACTTTCCAGTAGTGACCCAGTCAGAGGGCAGTACAGTACATCTCAGAAATAAAGTATTATGTTTTCAAGCCAAATAAAACGAACTGTTGAATGTTTCTAACTTCATTTGATTGGGCACCATCGCTAACTAAGGCAGCAATCGCTTCCAAACAAATTAATTCCGAAATATTCAACAGAACATTTCTTAAATTGTGTTCAAAATTTTCATGTTTGGAAACATTTAACGTTAGTCCTCAGCTGTACTGTACTGACCGTGAACCTGTGCCCTGGAGCGCAAGCATAACGTGGTTCGTACCGATTGATGGATAAAATTTCATCTTGGATACAAGCTCAGAAGCCAAAGACCCACCCAGAAAGAGTTCACCATCCAATGAAAATCCAGAGAACTGGGCTTGGTTGACATGCGATTGCCCTTAAATCGCAAACAAAGCGTGTATAAAAGGAGGGAGATGACTTGGTATTCTTCAGTTGTTGGTTGGCATAGTCACCACCACTCATAATGGATCGCATGGCGCCAATCCTGGCCGCCACCATAGTCGTCTTTCTGGTAAGTAAATTAAAATATAAAACTATTGATCAACTTAAATTCAAAATCATATTAAGATTCTATTTTATTATATGATTTAAATATCTGATATACCGAGATTTAATTCATTCTTGTTTTGTCATTAAATATTGTACATTCGTCCGCCTATATCACAATCAAAGTAACACGGGAGTATTAAATAAATTTAAATTTATTTTAAAGGTTCATAATCACACTGGAATGTTTGAAAATAAAGTTGCTAAAATTGTATACATTAAGAGACTTACATTATGTGCATAAACGTAATGAAAGGAAATAAAACTTAACAATATGATGGTTCAATTACATATAAATTATTATTATTATTATTATTATTATTATTATTATTATTATTATTATTATTATATTGGTGAATTTGAATTGGACACTCGTGTCTCTAATTCAATCTGGTGACAGGAAAAAATCATTTTTATGGAATGAAATTATAATATGTAGAATATGTAAAGCTTGCCTAGTGAATACCCAGCGCCATCCACGCCATGGAATCATCGATGTAGTTTATCTTTGACGCGTGGATGTAACAATTTTGAGCCTTTAAACACTTTCACCAATAACATATATTTATTTTAGTACCAATGTACCAATACTAGAAAAATGTTAAATATTTTGAAAATAATTCGACTGTAGGTCGGCTTCCATGCAAATTCATTTTAATTTATTCAATATAATATGACTAGCGTAGTAACGTAATAAGTGTAGGTAGAGTTGTGTCTGGTCCGTATGGGTGAAAGGATTAACAAGTTTTCAAACAGAAATATCAAATAAATATACATACTCTGTTTTATACACGCTGAAGACATTGAAAATAACATTACTGTACACAGCTGCACGGGATAAACAAGAGCGATCGGTTTGCAAATACTCGCCATCCGGGGTTTTTGTCACAATATAAATTTTTTAATTTTCCAGACTTCTTTTGATTTTCCGGAATAGAATTTTCAAGATTAAACCAATTTGATATACATGTATTTAAATTCAAATATATTATATTGACCAACTTGTCGCAGACATTACTGTATTATTTTAAACCCGGACGTTCCGATTTTTTAGACTTCAACGTAGGACATTATGTGAAATTTACTTGCTATCGCATTACGCATCAAAATCTAATATTTTTCTTTGATGACTTAGTATAAATATGAACATAGTGCCCATTCTTTACCTGTCTTAAAATGTGTCATCTGGATAACATATAGTTTGAGAGTACTTTGATATAATTTTAACAAAGTTCATACTTCCACAGCCAATAAGACCACCTTCAAATGTTGACAAATCCAAATGGAAGAGAAACTTTGCGGCCGCGTTGCTATTATTGTATGTCTTAGTTCGAATTTGGTTAACATCTGCTTAGTTTAAGACAAGTTAATGCTCGCAAACTAACAAATTACCGAGGGTTGTTTTTTTGCAACGTGGTGTGGACAACTCTGGCAAATATTACCGAAAAAACGCAGAACAAAAACTCGACATTGTCCTCAATAATATTATGCTCGACAGTGAATTTCTTTCAAATCCATTTAGTCTAACTCAATCCATTGAACAGAAACTAATGCCTTGCGGAAGTTATTATTTCAAGACCAATGACTCCAACAAAAATATCCACGAAAACAAATGAAGCGAACGTTTGTATTTTTCAGGGGCAATCTTAACGAAAATCAAGTGAACGCCAACTCGATCTCTGTCATTCTAGTATTAAGTTCTATTCCGAATTGGGTCCAATTCGGAGTAATATAACACAAGTTATCATCCAAAAACGACCACATTAATTATCTTTTAAAATGTCGATAACTCTACAGTGGGATGACTCTGGCGCATAGTTAGGCTGACAAACGGAACGCGAACCCCCGCCCCTCCACTCCCCCACCCCACCCCCTCCCATACTCACCCCGCCACCATACCCGCGCATTTCTAGAATACAGTTATAGTCTAAATTTGGTTCAAATACGTTTCTAGTCTCACATATATCATTACCAGGAAATTAAGGGCGATGCGATCGACAAGTAAGGGGCCATGACCCCGCACTCAGCATTCTTAGGCCGTATTCTCACTAGCGAGTTAACCGGGAATAACGCCATACTTCAGTATGCCGTTATTCCCGATTAAGTCGCCAGTGAGAACATGGGCTTAGTACTGAATTGTATTCCGAATTTCTGTCAAATCCAATTATGTTCAAATATACAAGAGAACATACCTTACTAACTAACATACTTGTGTATTTATTGTGGAAACTTATTTATGAGCTGTACTCGATGCCGTTCGAATTTGTTTTCAAGCCGGTAATTTATCAATCTCTCTTAATAATATTAATAATATCTTTTTTTTATTTTCTCAGGCTGCATTCGGACCAATTGGTAAGTGTTTTTAAAACAAAATGTAATGTTAATTCTCGCAATCTCACTTTAAAAAGGCGTCAATTGATACAAGGTCGGGCTTAAGTCAATGGGCCTTTCCAGTTTGAGCTATGCTCCGGCCATCCCTAGGTAATCCACACCCACACCTCGCTCCTGTTGGGATCGATCGATCCCCGAACGCCCTGACTATCAATTTCGAGAAAACTATACATGTCAGCTGTTGAATATTTTGAAACAAGTTTGACTGGGTGTTGTTGCTGTCTATGAGTATTAAGCGTTTAAGACGGACTAAATCGAGTCATTCATGCTGTAATTGATTATGGCGTCATCCTACACGCCACATAGTTGATTATGACGTCATATGACGTCATAAGATGGATGGTTAAGCCGTGTTCTCACTGAAGAGTTAATAAGGAACAACGCCATTCCTCAGTATTGCGTTACGCCGGTTACGTCTCCAGTGAGAACACGGACTTAATGTTGAAATTAAAGGAAATCTGAATTTATTTGTTCCCGATAATCGACGAAAACCCCAGAAATAATGTATTAATCCAATCTGTCTCTCAAGTATATGACATCATAATCAATTACGTCATGTGAGCAGACGTTACAATCAAAATGCGTAATGAATGACGTATTAAAATGGCGGCATGGACGCTTAATACTCCGCCAAGTGTACGAAGTGTATGTCTTTACAATTTAATAAGCATTCCTATGAATATTTTGAAACTACCGTGACTGGGTGCTGCTGTTACCATACGCAGTAATAGCGCACAGTCAAATTAGTTTCAAAATATGCAATCTCTTACCTGTATAGTTACCATGAGTTGGGGGGTACTGAAAATCTATGGTTCGATTGATTTCACTACGGACATAGCGTGGGCGTGGTTTAGTTGGAAATGGGCGGGGCATAGCTAAATGTGGATTCATCCATTGCTTATGTGATAAATATAAGCTCAAACTCGTTGGCATTCAGTATGGAAATTATCACACTCGCTTAGTAAGTTCTGAAACGGAACTCGCCAAACTTGTATGGTTGCAGCTGAGATCTTTCTAAACTCGTGTGATAAATTTGATACGAAATGTCAACTTGTTGGATTTCCTCTCATTCTAATTTATAAAGGTGCATATTCGTAACAAAACGATTGAAAATAAAATTGTTAAAATTGTATACTTATAGAGGATTAAACTGTCGACCTCAAAATAATGAAACGAACTAAATTTGATTGACTTAAACATATTTGTATTGTTTTAAGAGACACGCGCTAGTATAAAGGTTGCCGCTTGTGGGCTTATTTAAAATAGCTGTCAATTAAACTGTTCTCACCAGTGCATATACGAACTAAATATTAGCATATGACGCGTTCATACCATATAAATTAATATATTTTGTTAGTTGTGAAGGTGAATTAGGAACTCGTGTCTCTAGTTCAATTTCACTAATTAAAACATTAATTTGTACACAATTAACTGCCTCTTGTGCTAAGATCACTCTTTAATGGTTAAGACCGCCAAAATGGACTATATAACAATGACCTTGAGGAATGTCCATTTTTCATCCAAGAGTATATGATTTGTGAAAATTTACCACTGCAATGACTGGCTCGGTAACCGAGCCAGTCACTTCAGTGGTAAATTTTCAAAAACAATCTTCTCTCTGCCGGGAAATAGACATTAGCTAAAAAAAAGATTTTCTTGAAAATGTTCATGGGCAAGCCGGCCAAAAACAGCACTTGTAGTGGTCTTGACTAATGTCTATTTGCACGACAACAGAAAGTTATTTTTGTAAATTTTATTGTAAAATTTATTATTTTCTTGAAAAATCTTGATCATTAAAGGGTTACTTAATATAAGTAGAATTCTGAGCGCTTTGAGGCGCTGTTGACACACGAGGGGCTATGTCATCATATGCTAAGGTGTATTTCCTTTCATTATAGAGACAGAACTTAAGCCACCAAGACGGTCAAAGCTAGAGATGGCCAGGGAATATCTAAAACAGGATACCGCCATTAGACTGGTATATCCATTTAGAGCGAACAACGAGATTCATATAGATACACACTTTATATCGGCATCAATCATGACTAAGCATCCATATATCCTATCTTAAACCTGAAACAGCAATGTGTCACTAAAAGGAAAGATGATACAGAATCATCTAGTAGATTAACATTTTATAAAACAAAGATGATTTTTAATTCGAACGTTACTTAGGACAATTAACGTATAGGGAACACACATCAAGAAGTAGTGATGTGTTATTTCAGAACATTACATAACACATAGAATCAAAACGATGGACCGGTATGGAATGGCCGGACAGACTCTGTGGCAGATAAGATGCGATGTTATTGATGACGAGCTCGACATTTAATTCCACTGCAGCAAATATGCAGCAGATAGGCAAACATACATGCTAAAATAGTACACGACTACCATGAATGGCGTGAAATTGCTGGTTGTGTGGTAGGGCCTACTGGTTCTTTATGTTGTTATTTTAGCGGTTTCATTATTCTCTTGATAAATCTGCATAATTTAATAAGTAGGTTGAGGTTATGGCTAGAAAGTAGTTCGTGGAATTTGTAGTAGTTTTGTCGCTATGCGTTATATTTTGCCAGTATACTAGTTCTATCTTGTTTGAAGTGGTCGGAAAGAAGCAGGTAGTGATATTCATCTCCGATATCTTGTTTGTCACAAAGTGTGCATAATCTTTGTTCCCTAGGTATTCCCTCCTATCTGCCCATTTCTATCGGCAGTCTGTGATTACTTGTACGAAACGGGTTAGCGTTATCCTGTTCAAATCGTTAAGTTTTGTGAGGTACGGCTCGAGTTCAAAGCTTGTTTTGTATATATTATATGTTTTCCCTTTTGAGGAGTTATTTATTTCACCTTCTCATTGTTGAATAAATTGGTTGATTGAACAGTTGCATTTTTTACACTATCATAGCGCGACACGTCGGCTTTAATTTGTGGCCCTGAGAATTAGGCCGTGTTCTCACGAGAGAGTTATTCCTGAATAACGCCATACGTTAGTATGGCGTTATTCAGGAGTAGGTCTCTAGCGAGATCACGACCTGACAGTATTGTAAATGCCTATATCGGCATCGCGCTAGCGACCGGTAAGATATACGACTATATGGATATTTTAACTGTTTCAGTTCCGTAAGCCATCAGACACTAATTTCAATGGGCAATAGATCTGTTTAATATTTTGGAAACAATTTACCAGAACGTCTTTGGTGGCTTAGCAACCAACAACTTTCAGTTAAATTGTTTTCAAAACATTTAGCAGATTCAGAGATAGCCCTATAACCACCGGAATATGTTGTCTTCAAAAACTCAGGAGTCGGATGGTTAAGCGACAACTTATCAGATGTCTAACACAATAATTCTAAGTGTAATTATTTATAATTTATTATTTCTCACTATCATTTATATTGTTGACATATACATATTTGTGCCATTAATTTTTAGCCAGTGCATATGTCCGTAAAGACGTTGACAGCCTGACGGCTGCTGAGCTGCAAAACTTCCGGGAGGCATTGACCGCGCTCAAGCATGATGACTCTGCCAGCGGATTCGCGGTACGTATAGCTCAATGAATCTAAGCATTCATACCTTAATTGCTTGAAAATAACAATTAATTGCATTGTATACTTTTAGATGTTTAAGCTGTGCGGTGCGATGTCATGAAACGAAATAAGTCCTAGCATATGATGACTTCATTCCGTATAAATTAACATATTTTTGTGTGATGATTTTGAATTAGGAAGTCGTGTCCCTGATGATTTTGAATTAGGAAGTCGTGTCCCTAATTTATTTTCGGAACTAAATCAAATTATATTAATTCACACGGAATGAACTCATTATATATTAAGATTTAGTTCGTTTCATTACATCGAGACACACAAGCAAAGCCATTAAAAGTATACAATTTTAACAAATTCAATCTCAAGCATTGTGCGGTACCAGTAATCACACCCTGTTAAGCATTGTGAAACAACAAGATGCAGAGCACGTTGTCCACGCAGCAACGACTTTCAGCAAAGTTATTTGGAATTATTTAACGTGTTTCACAGTTACCAGGTTTATGTGTGGGTGGATTCAAAAGTGCATATATCCTTTCTATTCATTCTCAGGCAATTGCTGGTTACCATGGCGTCCCAACCGGATGCGTCGACTCTAATGGTAAACATATAGCGTGTTGCCTACACGGGATGGCCAACTTTCCTCACTGGCACCGGTTGTACGTCAACCACTTTGGCTGGGCCTTGGTGGACAAAGGAGCAACCGTAGGTGTGCCATATTGGGATTGGACAAAGCCCCAGACAGAGCTTCCCGCCATTGTTCAAGAGCCTCTGTATATTACTGATGCTGGCAAAGCTGAAATAAACCCTTTCTACGAAAGCGAAATAGCTTTTAAGGGTGTAAAAACTGCACGTGCCGTTAGACACGATGAATTATTTGAGCACCCAGCTCCCGGGGAAAACACTAAGCTTTTCAACCAGGTTCTTGATGCATTGGAAGAAGATGACTTTTGCAGCTTTGAAGTTCAGTTTGAGGTGGTTCACAACGCTGCCCACTACATGGTGGGTGGTCGCCATACCTACTCCATGTCCAGTTTGGATTACACCGCATACGACCCACTCTTCTTCTTGCATCATTCCAATGTTGATAGAATATGGGCGATCTGGCAGGAACTTCAAAAGCTTCGAAACAAGCCATACAACACCGCCAACTGTGCCCTAGAGCTTATGTCGAACAAACTTGAACCATTTGACCGCGACACCAATCCGTTGGAAAGTACGCGCACAAAAGCAACTGGAAGCGCGGTATTCGACTATACTAGTTTGGGTTATGGATATGACGATCTAAAGTTGGGAGACTATACAGTTGAACAACTCAAGCAGTTACTCGATCAAAGGAAAAAGAGGGCTCGTGTCTTTGCTGGTTTCCGTCTGCATGGTTTTGGCGATTCGGCTGATGTCAATATATACGTGTGTGTCCCTGGAACCACTGAGCACGAGGGCGATGACTGCAGTACATACGCAGGACGAGTCTTCATTTTAGGTGGGCCAACTGAGATGGCTTGGTCGTTTGACCGTCTTTACAAACACGACATTACCGCTGCCGTGGACAGTCTTGGTCTGGCATACGACGGAAACTACTACGTGCACGCTACGTTGAACGCAGTGAATGGAACAGCTTTGCCAGGCGATATCTTATTCCCTCCACAAGTAGTGTACCGACCTGCTGCTGACTATTTCGATAGTAAGTACACATTAAATTATGAATTCAAAGTATCTCGTTTTAGCTGTCAGAGTGATGAATGTGTGCATACATCATGTTCCGCGGGATATAAATCTGAAATGGGTGAATATTTTGGAAAGAATTTGAATGAAAATTGCTGGTGGGTAGACCATCAACAACTTTCCAGCAAATTGCTTTCAAAATAGTGATCCAATTCAGAGTTATTGCCTAGCTTAGCTATAGATGGGCGTGACGTGGCTAAAGCTGTATTCATCCCTTCAAGCTATTCCCACCCATCCATCGATCTCCGTCCGTTGAATAATGAATTCCCAGAATCTCAATTTCTATACAGCTAACCTGTTGAATATTTTGAAACGTATTCCACTGGTGGCTGTCATAGGCAGCAACAGCGCCCAATCAAATTTGTTTCAAAAAATTCCACATAATGTTTATTAACCCTATCATGTCGAAGCAGGCACAACCCATCCTGTGTAGTGGTCTTGAGGAATGCCCATTTGCAGGCCAAGAAAAGACCATTTTTGAAAATTTTACCAGTGTTAAATTTAAAAAAAATACTCATCTCTTGACCCGCAAATAGACATTCAATAAGTAAATATTTTAATTTTTCGAAGAACTTTAGTCATTAAAGGGTTAAACGGGAAAGCCATCCTGACGAATGAGTCCAGTTTTAGCCATCTCCTAATCTCGATTTCCAGAAGACTATGCAGGTAAACTGTTGAATATTTTTGAACTAATTTGACTGCTTACTGTTGCTGCCTATGGAAGCCAAAGCAACAGCGCCAAGTCAAATTAGTTTCAAAATATTGAACAGAATGTTTATTAAATGGTAAAGACATGCAATTCGTACAACTTGACAGACTATTAAGTGTTTATGACGTACTATATCACGCCACGCATGACATCAGCTTAAATGTGACGTTGTTGATTATGACGTCATATGATTGGCCGAGGAACTGGATTCGTCCATTGGATCCCTCTATTGTCGCGAATTATTATTATTGTTGTTGTTGTTGTGGTTGTTGTGGTTGTTGTTGTTGTTGTTGTTGTTGTTATTATTATTATTATTATTATTATTATTATTATTATTATTATTACTTTCGTTACCATAGAGGCTCCGCCAAAGGGTGACATTGACACGATGGTCATCCGTAAGAACGCAGATCACCTGAACGCCGAGGAATTGTTCCGCTTAAGGAAAGCCATGTGTTCTTTCCAAGCGGATAAATCTGTCAATGGCTACCAGGTAAGAAGAATGACACACGCAAGCACGCACTCACGCGCGCACGCACTCACGCACTCACTCACACACACACACACACACACACACACACACACACACACACACACACACACACACACACACACACACACACACACACACACACACACACACACACACACACACACACACATATAACGACAAGTACTTATGTGTGACGCGATAGAGTTTGGACTTAGACAACTTTGTTAGGAATGTCAAAAATGAGAAAGACCGTGAGACCGACAAACAGGTCAACAAACCGACTAATATACTAGTTGTAAGGCCTAACCAGAAATAGAGCGTTGAATAATCTGGAATGTGCTGTGTGTGTGTGCAATTCTCCATATTCTAATTATTATTATTATTATTATATTATAAGTCAGATCATATGAATCTAACTTTGTAGTTTATGCGTCTATATAAATTAATAGCGGGATCCGATCTGACACTCAAGTATATGACTTCATAATCATATACGTCACCTGTTACTTGACATCACAATCAAAATGATATAGGTCAGTCACTAAAGTGGCAATCGTCCATCACGAATGTCCATGAATTGTATGTCTGTGTGTGAATTTACAATTCAATACGCATTCTGTTGAACAGCTCTCAGTCGGATTACTTTCAAAATATTCGAAATCGTACCTGTATAATTACCTTGAAATTGTGATTCTTAGAATTCAGTGTTCAACGTTGTAAAATGAATTCAAATACACGAAACACATACCAGGTGCGCGAAGTTTAGCTAGAGAGGGGCAGGCAAAACCTGATATTGATCCTTCTATTCATGCCATTATTTTTATGATTAACGGAGAATCGAACCCACAACCGGCGGAAGCACCAAACATTATAGCCCACACACGCTTCCACCACACTAACACCGCAGTCCTGCAGCATTGGTGTGGTCGAAGTATTTGCACGCTATGATGATAGGCGTTTCCGCCACTTATGGGTTCGATTCCCCGTCTATGCTAAATACCATAATGCCACGAATAGTTGTATAATTATTATTATCTGTGTCGCTAGTCATGCTCATACACTATTTTCGATTTCAGGCTATTGCGGAATTTCATGGTCTGCCCGCCCGTTGCCCACGTCCAGATGCACTCAACAGAATGGCATGCTGCGTTCACGGGATGCCCACATTCCTCCACTGGCATAGGCTTTTCATGAAGCAGGCTGAAGACTCACTTCTGGCTCGTGGTGCTCGAATTGGAATCCCTTACTGGGACTTTACTCAGCGAATGACGGCTCTACCACCAATTGTTCAGGACGCATTCTTTACCCATGCATATACTGGTAAAGAAATCAAAAACCCATTTTATTCTGGCGATGTAGCATTTGAGAATGGCCAAACGACCAGAGATATACAAGCACAATTATTTGAAAAAACAGCATTTGGTGTCCATACGGTCTTATGTCAAGCAGTGCGGTATGCCCTTGAACAAGAGTGCTTTTGCGACTTTGCAGTGCAGTTCGAGGCAGTGCATAACGATGTACATGCTTGGGTAGGTGGTTCGTCTAGATACGGTATGGCCACACTCCACTATACATCATTCGATCCGCTGTTCTTTCTTTACCATGCTGGTATCGATCGTGTGTGGGCGATCTGGCAAGCTCTGCAGATTCATCGTGGAAAACCATACAAGGCGTACTGTGCCAATAATTACGTTCATCAAAGTATGAAGCCGTTTGCCTTTGATGCGCCTCTCAATTCCAATCCGGTTACTTATGCCAACCGAGTCCCACTTCACGTGTACGACTATGAACAGGAACTAGGATATGATTTTGATACTCTGGCATACGATGGTGCGTCCATACCTGAACTGAATAATGAACTAAAGAAAGCTGGTGAAAAGGATCGCGTATTTGCAGGATTTAGACTAGGTGGCATAAAAACTTCCGCCGTTGTAAAGGTATTCATCTGCGCAAAAGGCGACTGTAGCACTGCAGCTGGAGAGATAAACATCCTCGGTGGCAGCAAAGAGATGCCATGGAGATTCGATCGACCATTTAAACATGAGATCACTGATGCGCTTGCTGGAGCAGGTTTGTCCAAAGATGATGGCCTATCCATCAGAATGGAGATCACGGATCCCAGCGGCAGTTCCATCCCTAGCTCTGCCCTGGAGGCACCATCAATCATCTTTGAACCAGGAACAGGTTTGTAAATATAAGTCATATTGACCTAGACCTTTAATGGCTACATTTTGTAAAAAATATACAAATATTTGCTTCTGTGGATGCCTATTTGTAAGCCAAGAGAGGACTATTTTAAAGGTATCACCATAATGACTAGCTCGGTTATCGAGCCAGTCATTCCAGTAGTAAAAATTCAAATATTGTCATCTTTTCGCCTGCAGATGGACATTCCTCAGTCACTGCAGCGGCCGGTTTTGGCCGGCTTCGTCATGAAAAGGTTACTAGAGGGACTATTCTGTGTCTGTCCCGCCCCTTTCTATCCAAGCACCGACCGAATTGAACTATGAGTCCCACCGCCAACAATTTCAATTTTAACGTAATTATACAGGTAAACAGGTTGAATAGTTTGAAACTAATTTCACTGGGTAATATTTATTAAATTATAAATTTTCGAAAGAAATACCGCTCAGAATTCGAATGTTAGATCCTAAGTTTGGCGTACGCGCATGCTTGGCGTTAAATTGCGATTCTACGGCATCGCTGATTCTATTGTATCGCTGGTAGATGAATTAACACACGTCTTATTCTAAGGGTGAGCAACCATTAATTTCAACATTGCCAAAGATAGCAATAGAATATGCGTTTAATTTTTCGTTAATCTTTTTGATAATCTCAATCCCCTCCGAAAGCAAGCGATTTATATTTTCCAATCTCAGCGAATATTTATCTTAAACATAATAATCTTTATTTACAGAGGGTACATCTTCGGTGACCTGATATTCCAGAGGCCCTCGCAAAAGCAATTGTGGGACAAATATCCAGTCTACAGTAATCTGCGGCTGATACTCGCATGTTGTTTGATCGCTCTGCATCTGGTCGCCAATATATACGCTCTATTATAGTTGGCGACTTATTACAGATCAGATGCTTTCAGACACCTCAGACAAATCGCATCACACGAGCCCTGTGTATAAACATTGACCAATGATGCGATGATATCACACCATGCGATTTTGCAAAATTACTGCTAAAGCAATCGCATGAGCATCACATCGCATCGGAATCTCCTGCAGAATGCATGCCAGGTGTTTGGATCTTTGAGACAAATAATGGGCCTTTCCAGTTTATCGAACTTTATCCATCCATCATGACGTCATAATCAACTACGTGACTGTAGGATGACGTCATAATCAACGACGTCGTGAATGGTGTAGATGAGGACGTCACGAACACATAATTGGTGATGGACTAAGGGTTGGTGTACGAATTGTATGTCTTTACTATTTAATAAGGCGGAAACAACAACCAATCAAATTAGTTAGGAAATATTCAACAGCTTACCTGTATAGTTTTCAGGAAATTGATAGTCAATGAGTTCAGGGATTGATCGATCCCGACACGAACGAGCGAGGTGTGGCTGGCGGTTATCTAGAGATGGGCGGGACATAGCTAAAACGGGAAATGCCCAGTGCAGTCCCTATCACAAAATGTCATAGTCAAGTCGCTGGGTGGGGGTGGGGTGGGGTGTGTGTGATAAGGTGTATCTTATGTATATGCAATCATGGATACAATTGGGATCTTCTCTTTGTTTTTTGTTCACAGCCGCTGGCAAACTAAGCCCAACAATTAAATTGAGAAGGAATGTGGCTGATCTAAGTGCAACAGAAGTAGACAGCTTCCGCAATGCCCTGGCTAAGCTACAAGCAGATAAGAGTGTTTCAGGTTTCCAACATCTTGCTGCTTTCCATGGTATCCCTAATTGGTGTCCAACTACGGATGCTGCAAAGAAGTTTGCTTGTTGTCTACATGGAATGCCAGCTTTCCCACATTGGCATAGACTGCACGTGGTGCAATTTGAGAACGCCATGAGGAATGAGGGATATATCGGGGCAATTCCTTACTGGGACTGGACCCTGCCCATCAAAGCTCTTCCAGAGATGGCTTCAGCAGAAACCTACATTGATCCAGTAACTGGCGAATCTAAGGATAACCCAGTTTACAAAGCATTCATCGATGAGGCAGGTCACTTCACGACACGCGCTCCAAGTGCAAGCTTGTTTGAACAACCTGCATTTGGCAAGACGAAGTCTCTGGCGGACAGCGTCCTACTGGCCTTTGAGCAAGAAGACTTCTGCAGTTTTGAGGTGCAGGCTGAAATTATACACAATGAAATCCATGTACTGGTTGGTGGCCATGAGCCTTACTCCATGGCGTCATTGAAATATACCGCATTCGATCCCCTCTTCTTCTTGCATCATACCAATTTTGATCGCATTTGGGCAATTTATCAAGCACTTCAGGAATACCGTGGTAAGCCAGCCAACCGGGCTGATTGTGCTCTACAACAGATGCGCCAGCCAATGAGCCCTTTCAACCTAGATAGCACTGCCAACAGGGATTCGATGACTCATGAATTTTCACTTCCATATCAAGTATTTGATTACAAAAAGAACTTCAACTATAAATATGATACTCTGGAATTTAATGACATGACAATCCCAGAGTTAGCCAGGGAAATCCATAGAAGACAATCAGCTGACCGCATCTTTGCGAATTTCATGCTGAAAGGTATTTTGAAATCGGTTTTGGTCGATTTTTATATCTGCGATGGCGCGAATGTTTGTGGTGAGAAGGCCGGCGAGTTTTATATTCTTGGTGACCCATATGAAATGCCATGGCAGTATGACCGCGCCTACAAACATGAAATCACAAGCCAGGTGAAAGACCGAGGACTTGTCGTCGGTGACCGATTCTATATCAAGAGCGTCATCACTGATCTTCTTGACAACAATATTCCGGCAGATGTCTTCCCAGCTCCAACTGTCAGCTTTGAGCCCGCAGCGGGTTAGTAAACACCACATCCGCCACCGCCGCCGCCGCCACCCCCGTCACCAACGCCACCACCACCACCATCATCACCACCAACAACAACACAATCTTCTACTACTACTACTACTACTACTACTACTACTACTACTACTACTACTACTACTACTACTACTACTACTACCACTACTACTCCGCCTCCACCTCATGCCACCCTTTCCCTGTTTCTCTTGTTACTCCTCCTCTTCCTCCTCCTGCTCCACCTACTGCTGCTGCTGCTGCTGCTGCTGCTGCTGCTGCTGCTACTACTACTACTACTACTACAACTATGCAACGAACATTATTAATTCTTTGAAAAGAACAAAGTCACTCTTTGAAGCTGATTCTCCTTATTAGATCGAATACATGTTATCGCATGCTCCCTTACACAGGTTCGCATGGCGCTGAAGGTGGTTATGTTGCGCCAGTTACGGCAGCATTCAGAACCAGAAAAGACTTGTCTACGCTCACTAGCGGAGAGGTTGAAAGCTTGAGAAATGCGTTCCTGCGTCTGCAGGTAAGCTTCGTATTATTACATATATGTACTCGGGTCTATAATCTTTTGACTTTCCGCTCTGTAGCTTCCGCCATCTTCAACGTGTCGCAACCTCATATTATTCACAAGGCACTCAATATATGGTTTCATTATATATTCTTAAGGGGGATCGAATAAGCCTTAACATGATACCAAACACGCCGACTTTTTTTTCTAACTGCTTGGTTCTAAAAAGTAAAGCTAAACGAAAAATAAAAACTGAAACGTAACAACACCACCCATTTCAGTATACGAGCCATTCCAATGGTAAATTCTGAAAATCATCTCTCTTGTGGCCTGCAAATGAACATTCCTCAAGACCATGACAGAGGCAGCTTTGGCTGGCTTCGCCAGGAAAGGGTTAACAATAACATTACATATCTTTACATTTTAACAATTCATTAATTCATTAATGAATCCAATTCAATGTATTAATCACATATATGACGTCATAATCAATTTCGATCCAATGTGTTAATCGAATATATGACGTCATAATCAATTTCGTCCAATTAATGAATCCAATGTATTAATCACATATATGACATCATAATCAATTACGATCCAATGTATTAATCAAATATATGACGTCATAATCAATTTCGTCACATCCAGGTTGACGTCACAACAAACTAAACAATGAATGCCATCTTAGTCAGTCAAGAACGCTAAATAGTCGGTCAGACTATACGAAGTGTATGTATTTAATCTTAATAAACTTTGTTGGTTAATTTGGAGCCAATTTGACTAGGTGCAACTACTACCATGGGCAGAAAATGCATCCTGTCAAATTGGTTTCAAATTATTCAGTCAACATACCTACACCACAATAAAGGTATATATCTATGTAAATAAAGAAATATATTTACGGAGTTAAGGGCCCTACCTATTCGATCGATCCCAAATCAGGCTAATGTTGGATAGAGCTTAGCTAACACTATTATTTAATTGTACATAAATGGGTACCCACATGTGTGCATAAGGGCATGCAGGTGTGCGTAAGTCACTTGTAGTCTGGCGTCACATTCAAATAAATTCATAAAATGACGTATCTAGCGCCTTCATGAACAATGAACATGTCCCCGCCAAATGTAGGAATAGTTCCTTATATCTTAAGGTCGTATTCACGCTGGAGACAATTCGGAATAACGCCATACATCAGTAAGACGTTATTCATAATTGAGTATCCACTAAGAACACGGCCTAAGCTGCCATACGCAACAACAGCAGTCCGGACAAATTAGTTTCAAAATATTGAACAGCTGAACCGTAAAATTGCCTTGAAGAAAGAATGCGTTTGAGGTAGATTGTTTGTTTATATGTCTGTCCGTTGTGTATGTGTGCGTACGTCCAAGCTCGCGTAATTATGTGCGTAAGTGTCTGCATGTAAGTCCGTAGATGTGTGCGTTAATGTGTGTCTATATGAGTGTAGGTGCGCAAGGTATAAGTAGGCAATCATAATATAAAATATAATAATGCTATTCTTATTATTATTATTATTATTATTAATCTTGCAGCAATTTTTGCATTTTGTACTTTTCAACATTTGTACAAACATTCAGTGTATATTATATATTATTGTACATAGTGTATATATGTTTGAGGGCCTCGTTAACATCAGTCAACTGACGATTTAGCCTCGCAAAATAAAGAATATTATTATTATTATTATTATTATTATTATTATTATTATTATTAATTCGTATACTAGTTTTATCATTTTTATGAGGCATACTTTCAGCATAGAAATGATATTTTTACCTTACAGAATGATAACGGAGAGGAAGGTTATGAGTATATCGCCAGCTTCCACGGCGTGCCTGCTCAATGCCCGAGCGCTGACAATCCTGAATACGTATGTTGCCTCCACGGTATGCCAGCCTTTCCACAATGGCATCGTCTATACGAGGTACAGGTTGAGACTGCCCTCCTTAAAAAAGGATCTGGTGTAGCCGTACCTTACTGGGACTGGACTCTTCCCTTCGACGAATTACCAGCATTGATCAGTGACCCAACGTTCTATAATAGCCGGTCCCAGAGAAGCGAGCCAAATCCATTCTTCCGTGGTACAATCTCCTTTGAGAATGCCGTCACGACACGTGATCCACAGCCTGAACTTTTCGACTCCGGCTATTACTACGAGAACACGCTGTTGGCTTTGGAACAAGATAACTTCTGTGATTTTGAAGTCCAGTTCGAGGTAAGACAAAATAGTAGCAATGCCTCGCTAATGCTAATTTAATAATATACATCATCCAAAACACCCGGAGTTAATCTAACATCTGTGCAGCTCAGGAATAACTTCCAAAACAATAACCGAAACATGTTAGTAGGAAATGTTCTGTTGAATATTTTGAACAGAAATTACTTGCCTAATGCAGTAATGTCTGCCAATCTAATTATGTTCAAAATATTGAACAGTAAGCCCTACGGTTTGCCTAAGGAGTAATTTTTTTATTTCTTTCACTTTCTAGCTGCAATTTCTACTATAACGTTTCGAATGTATTAGGATACTGAAAGTTGGTATACGCCTATGCCTTGAACTAACCATGGAACCCTAATAACAAAGGCAAACGAAAACATCCTTTGTAATGTAAGATGTATATCATGGCTAAATATGGCAGGGAGCGAGTGCTGCCTGCGCCATTAATAGCCTAATAGTTGTCTGTCAATTGCCTTGAAACACGGATTCTGACTTGGTTTCTTCCCGGATTAAGATTCTCTCTGTTAAATTAAGAAAGTCACACACGAAATCTCAGAAATTCTAACATAATATTATTTAACGCTTTAAACGCTGAATTTACAAAATGTTAATTTCAAGTTAACAGAAATTACTCACGCCGCCGAAGTCAGTGCCGTCTGTATTGGTGCGTGTGCGTGCGTGCGTGCGTGCGTGCGTGCGTGCGTGCGTGCGTGCGTGCGTGCGTGCGTGCGTGCGTGCGTGCGTGCGTGCGTGCGTGCGTGCGTGCGTGCTTGCGTGCGTGCGTGCGCGCGTGTGTGTGTGTTTATCCGAGGAATATCTCGGGAATCCTATGAGGTAGAATCACCAAATTTGTGACATATATTGATAATCTGTAGAGAAAATTTTAGTCTGGGGTCAAAGGGCAAAAATTCAGAAATTCTAACATGATAATATTATTTAACGCTTTAAACGCTGAATTCACAAAATGTTAATTTCAAGTTAACAGAAATTACTCACGCCGCCGAAGTCAGTGCCGTCTGTATTGGTGCGTGTGTGTGTGTGTGTGTGCGTGCGTGCGTGCGTGCGTGCGTGCGTGCGTGCGTGCGTGCGTGCGTGCGTGCGTGCGTGCGTGCGTGCGTGCGTGTTTATCCGAGGAATATCTCGGGAATCCTATGAGGTAGAATCACCAAATTTGTGACATATATTGATAATCTGTAGAGAAAATTTTAGTCTGGGGTCAAAGGGCAAAAATTCTAGGTCACGGAGAGAATTAGTGCATCCAGAAATACACATTTTTAGCCATAAATCCCGAACGCATGTATGTTGAATTATCAAATGTGGCACATCCATTGATATTATGAGTGACTAGAAATTGTTTTAGGTTGGAGTAAATACGCCAAAATTCGAGTTCGGTGGGCCACTTAGTGCATGCTGGAATACAGATTTTCGTCAATGACTCTGCAATGCACGAATGTAGAATTGCCAAATCGGTAACATACATTCATCTTGTGGTTGGCTAGAGGGAAATCTTCAGAGCAATAGTTCAAATGTCTATGTTACAGTGTCACTAAGTGCCTCCCAAGATACACATTTTTAGCCATAAATCGGGAACGCAAGTAATTAGAATATCCTTTCATATTATAGGTGGCTATGGATTCTATTAATGTTAGGACAAAGCATCAAATATCTAGGTCACGTGGTCACAAAGTGCATACTGGAATACACATCTTTGGCCATAACTCTGGAAAGAAAGAAGGTCGAACAACTAGATTTACAACACACATTCATAGTGTGACAGCATATGATTGCTTTATGTTTGAGGTCAATGGATCATGTGGGGTGGTTGCATTGTCAAGAAAGAGTACAAAGGCGTGAGTCAGCATCTCACCCGAGTGCATTCTCGTTGTTATTAAGTCGAAAATAAGTTTTTTAATTTGTCCTTTCGGATTATAAGGGTTAAATCAATCAATGACTGCATCCCTTGTCCCGCCGATGTCATCAGATAATCCCCCAGCAGGTATTTTGATAGAAATATCATATCTCTGAATTTTGTATAGGTTTTGCACAACGCTATCCATAACCGGCTTGGTGGTAGAGACGAGTACTCGCTCTCCTCACTCCATTACTCCGCATATGATCCAGTGTTCTTCCTGCATCACTCAATGGTCGATCGTATCTTCGCTATCTGGCAAGAGCTGCAACGATTCAGGAAGCTGCCTTATAATGATGCGAACTGCGCCTTGTCTGCCATGAGGCAGCCATTAATGCCCTTCAACTTTGAGAGCAATGCCAACTTGTTGACCAAAAAATACAACACAGCGGAGAGTGCATTTGATTACCAGGTAAGCGTGTGCGATTATTGCTTTGAGTGATCACGATCGATTATTTAAAAATAACTGCGATTACTCGATTAATCATACGGGATATAAATTATCCAGATATGCATGCATATCAATGGTGTTTAGTCCATTTGCAGACCAAGAGAAGACAATTTTTTTAATGTATCACTAGAATGCCTGGTTCTCGAACCATTCATTCCAGTGATACATTTTCAAGAATAGTCTTCTCTTGGCCTGCAAATGAACATACATTCACTGAGTAAAATGCCAATTTTCCGTGACCAGTTTCGTTGAAAAGTAATTAAAAGTTTGGAATTGAAATATTTTATACAGTAGAATTCATTCAGGAATATTCGATCATAAAAATAAACGATTAAAAAAATAATCGCGACTTTCGATTTAATCAAGTAATCACTCAAGTCTATTACCAGGTACGCGGAAGAAAGCTTGAACACATAGATATAAATAACCATGTACGTATCAAACGTGACCGTCGCGTTCTTATGATTGCGTACATTGGAACAGAGCTTAGCTCCCCAATTTGCAAATAATACCCCCACCCCAAAGAAGCCAGGTTACTAGGCTGGTGATGGGCCAATCCAGTGCCACATTGGCCCGGTATTGGGCCAGTACCGGCCGAGTAACGTGCGTTATAAGAGCCGGCATGTAGAGTAGAATTGTAGGCCTTCTTGGGAAATAATGGAAAGTAGAATGAACATGCTCATATATATATATATATATATATATATATATATATATATATATATATATATATATATATATATATATATATATATATATATATATATATTCTGATGTTGCTGTTTGGAGGCAAACCTATGTCCACTTCCCGTATAAGAATTCCATCATTACATTAATATCATCATAATCTTTCATAGTGCGACAGACCGATCAGTTTAGAAAGGTAATGTAATCTAAAATCTAAAAATAAAGGCGTGACTTCATGCTGAGAGTACTCCTCTAACCTAAAGGGCGACCACCTTGCTATGTCAACAAAGTGACTAAACTTCTTTTTCACAAATGTAAAGGAATCCAGTTTATCGATCAATCATATGACGCCATAATCAAGTACCTCACATGTAGGCTGACGTCATAATCAATTACGTCATGAATGACGCGATTTAGTCTGTCATAGACGCTTAATTGTCCCTGAAGTTTCACGAATTAAATGTATTTACTATTTAATAAACTTGCTGTTGAATATTTTGAAACTAGTTTGACTGGCCGCTGTAGTTGCGATAAGAAGCAGCAACAACAGCCAGTCAAATTAGTTTCAAATTATTCAACAGCTTGCCTGTATAGTTTTCTGAAAATTGATATTCAGATAGTGCAATGATCGACTGATCCAAATATAGACAAAGTGTGGGTGGAGCTTAGCCATAGATGGGCGGCGGGACATAGCGAAAACCAGATTCCGCCATTTGTATCAATCCAGTGACTTATGAGGTATTATCATGTACGTGATATCCCTAAATTATTGTCCGCATTGCATACATTTCCCTAATTTGAACGTTGAGAGAATCGATGAGGGGGTGGGGGTGTCATTTTACTGTTAGCCATTCTTCATACCCAATACTATGCGCTTTATATCATCTCATCTTATAATTACAGTTAGGTAGTTCTAGCGGTGGGTGAAAATTACTACGCCACGTATAACTTATACCTCTCCCGGTATCATTTCGAAGGAGATCTCGCGCGACACGAATTGGCAATACTTAAAGTATGAAGGCAGGATTCACGTCCAGCTTTGCTATAGAAATTACTCAACTCAATGTCTCAAGATCAAGTCTAACTGCAATGTCTTTTTATTTTATTTTACAGAATCATTTCAAATACAAGTACGATACTTTAGAATTCCATGGAATGAGCATTCCTCAACTAGATAACATACTTAGCGCTCGCAAACATGTTGACAGAGTTTATGCTGGTTTCCTGCTCAGCGGAAAGAAGGTAAGTTCTTTCATGAAACCGTTTTGTAACATGTATTTAAAAAAAAGAAGAAGAAGAGTTTGAGAAATGTAATAAAAGAATACCATTGCGCATTCAGTATGTGTGTGGGTGGAACAGGAAACTATCTCCGACTATAAAGGTGATAGCACCAAAGCTATTAACTATATGACGCATAGCTTTCTTCCGAGAAGAGTTATCTTTCTACTTGACTGAACGATTTATCCTATGTTTTCCACTAATGCACTCTGCAGAAAGAAGAACTCATTAAATCTTTAACATTACACGTCTGGTTCCGAATATGTTAATATATGCCATCCTTTATAACCGGTCATTTCCAAATTACTGCTCCGGAGGTTATAGTTAGGCATAAAATAATAAATAATCTGACCACAGGAGCAATGCAAATACTAAAACTGTCCTTGGCACTCTCCCTAAATCTAGTGTAATATGAGAATTCCTAGTTGATAACTACTGATCATTCCTTTGTAACTTTCATGACCAGATTTCGGCAAATATGAAGATATACATCTGCATACCACGAAGCTCTGGCAGTGGAGACGACTGTAGCAATTATGCCGGTACGTTCTCCATTCTTGGTGGCGAGTTGGAGATGCCATGGGCCTTTGACCGTCTATACAAATACGAAATCACATCCGCGTTGAAGGACCTTGGCCTCAATGCAAACAGTGATTTCTCGCTGAAGCCGGTTCTCTACAGTGTCCATGGAGCTAAGTTGGACGCAGGCATCTTCCCAGCACCAACAATTGTATTTGAACCCGCAGGTAATTAAGTCCTATCTCAATAAAATTTTAGATAACATAATCTGATTGAATTTCGCTTGGTAACTGGTGTCCATTTTGGTAACAACGTTGCTGTAAGTAGATGCTGTTTATGATAGCGGCATGTTCCACAAACATTGTGTCCAGAATGTACTCCAGCCTTTTTCCTAAAATATAAAACAATTGAATCCTTTTAAAATGAAACTAACAGGATACTGATATATCAGCATTGACTAAGTATTGCATTAACAGATTATGCTACTTCACGGCACATTCCCGTAGCTGTTTAACAAAGATTTGCCTTTCAAAATCCCGTTCACTGTGCTCGGCGCCATTTTGTCTTCTCGGGCAATAATGTGTGATGACAGTGCGAGGGAAACATATTTTTAATATGTTGTATGTATAATGTAAAATAATTTAAAACTAATTTGACTAGAAGCCGCTGCGGCCTATGTTTTATGTTTGCTTTTACGACATATTGGCGAAGTGCTATGCCACCTCTATGATTGAGGACACACGCCGAGGCAAACAGCCTAGGTTCTTTTCTGATTGGTTGAAAACCATGTCGGGATTAATAGATTGGCGAAATTTATCAAGATATAGCTGTTAATGCCTTTTTGCGGCATGATAAATGCTTAAATACCCATGCATAATTTATGAGTGGCATATTATTTCACCCAAATAAGGGACATCACAGGTTATCCAATAAATAACAAGCGATTACATATAATTAATGACCTTTCAACCATGAAATCACAGTGCCTCAATCACAAGTGAATCAGGTAAGCACATGATTGAATCCGATTTGTCGGTAAAGTATATGGCGTCCTGATCAATTACGTCACATGCAGACTTACGTCACACTCGTTATCAGTCATGAAGTTGGAATAGTCCGTGAAGTGTACAAATTCTATATCGTTGATGGAATTATTTTTTAAATACATTCTGTAGAAACTCTTTAAACTAATTTGAATAAACAACAACACCCAGTCAAATTAGATTCAAAATTTTCAACACTTCCCCTGTATAGGTAACTTATATTGGGATTCCGGGAATTCACGGTTCGGTCGATCTCAACACGGGCTGGAGAATAGCTAGAAACAGGCGGGGTATAGCTAAAAGTGGATTCATCCAATGGGAAGTAGTTCCACAGTATTGTGTTGTAAGACCTCTAAGCGACAGCGCTAAGTCAAATGGATCTTTCCAGTTTTAGCCATGGCCCGCCCAGCTCTAGCTAAGCTCCACGTAGACCACACGTCATATGACGTCATATTATGGATGGAAAGGTGAATTCGCTTTAAATTTTTCAACGGAATAGTTCTAAAACTATAACTAATTTTAGTCTCTTACCAGATTACATTTTTCCCCATTCGGTAATGTTGACTAGAACATACCCCTACATTAATGTAAAAGCTTCTTACATAGGATAGCAACACTGGCAGGTGCATTATTTTAAATATCCAATACTGTTACAGATGCTCGCTAGATGAGAATGTGTAGTGTTGTTTAGAAAGGGTTGTTTAACATCTGAATTCTGATTTCATACTCACAAACCTAATGTGTATCTGATTGGTTTTCTATTCAGAAAGTGGTAGTTCGATTGCCTCTAAGAAAACAGATAACGTAGTACGAAAGGATCTGGTAAACCTGACGCCACGAGAAGTGAGCTCCCTTATGGACGCGTTAAAAGCCATGAAGGCTGACGCTTCCCCTGATGGATTCCAAGACTTGGCCTCATTCCACGCACTGCCACCTCTTTGTCCAGATCCCAAAGCCGCAGACAGGTAAATAGGGATTCAAACTTTACTATGTCATTGATCTTTGTCTGAGTCATTCTAATTGTTATGGTTTCGGGTAAATCGAGAGTGTGTTGATCCATGCGTGCATGTACATGTGCAAGTGTGCGTACTTGTGTGTGCCTTGTAATATAGTCGCCCATTTCCATCGACCATGTAAATGTATATATTGCTGTTTCCCACAGGCCACATTTGTGGCCTGGGTGTACATACATTGAATTGAATTGAATCTAGCTACGTCCCTCCCAGTCATTTCTATGCCCCACCCACGTTTTGCACCTGTTTGTGATCCGGTTATATATTTTGAATCTGGAATTCATGAATCCCAATTTCAAGGTCGCTAGACACTTGACGGACTATTCCAGCTTTGTGATGGATCTATTATACGTTATCATGATTGATAAGTCAGCCTATGTGTCAGCCTACATGTGAGGTAATTTTACTATGACGTCATATTTCGAGTGATAAAACTTATCGTATAACACATACAATTGTGTCACGTTTGCAAAAACATATATTTGTTTTGACAAAAAGCACAAGCCTAGCCGTCAAGTGAAATACGCTTTAGGAAGCGTTTGTATATCATATTTAACGACCCTCGTTAAAACTGTGCATCTAAACAAGATTGCTGGCAAATAAATAAACTACGAGCAATCAATGAACACAGGCAAATCCGTCTTAGCCTCCCCCACCCCGCCATCTATGTGCACACTAAACGGACGAAGGGCAGCATAGACAGGCGCTCCATTGATAAAAGTAATTTGGTGCCATGATATGTTAGTACCCTAAACACCGTGCGTCAACAGAACCGACCTACTTCTACAGAAGAAAACAAGACAGTGCGATACACTATAGTTGCAACTTAGGCAGCATTGTCAAAATGTCAAGAAATTGACCAACCGACCAACAGACAAACCGATATACCGACAAACCGACTTATACTGGGTGCGAGTCACAGCTAGTAAAAGACATTATCTAATATGTTTGATTATGAAGGTAATGGGGCTGTGTAAGTTATTAATGCACTTTTTGCGATTTAATTATTCAGTTATGTGTACATTCCATGCAGTAAGCTTCATTTGTAACCACGTTGAGTAATGGACCTTTCCAGTTTCTCCATCATAGAGCGGCATAAGCTACTACGTGACGTGTAGGATTACGTCATAATCAATGGTGTCATGAACGACGTAGATAAGTTCGTCACGAACGCATAATTGGCAATGGACTAAGCGTTGTTGTACGAATTGCATGACTTTACTATTTAATAAACATGTTGAATGTTTTGAATCTAATTTGTCTGGGCGCTGTTGCTTCCATAGGCAGTGGTATCACTCAGTCAACTTAGTTTCAAAATAGTCAACCTACATGCACATTTTTCTGCACATTTCATGCACATTTTTCCCTGACAAACAGGAAATCGTTTGTCAGGGAGTTCAGGGATCGATCGATCCCAACACGAGCGAGATGTGGGTGGAGCTTAGCTAGAGATGAGTTGGACATAGCTAAACTGGAAAGGTCCATTGTTTATCATATTTTGTAGATGGGCATGCTGCTTACATGGTATGGCTACCTTCCCAATGTGGCATAGAATGTACATGGTGCAGTTTGAAGACAGTATGACACGACATGGTTGCCATATCGGTATTCCATACTGGGATTGGACGAAACCAATGACGAAGTTGCCAAGCATTCTCACTGACACGTCCTACACAGATCCATTCTCACACATGACATTCCCCAATCCATTTAACAAGGCAGCCATCGCGTTCGAGGGAGAGGAGACCAAGAGAGATATACAGGGTGACAAGCTCTTTGAACAGCCTGGTCTTGGCAAACACACGTGGCTTTTTGAGCAGACAATGTTCGCTTTGGAACAGGAGAACTGGTGTGACTTTGAGATTCAGTTTGAGATTCTCCACAATGCACTTCATGCATGGCTTGGTGGAAAGGAGAAATACTCATTTGGACATCTGCATTATGCATCTTACGATCCAGCATTCTATCTGCATCACAGTATGGCTGATCGTCTCTGGGCTATCTGGCAAGAGATGCAGAAATACCGTGGTCTGCCCAGTGATGAATCCAACTGTGCTTTGGAAATGATGAAAGAACCTCTGAAACCGTTCAGCTTTGGCGAACCATGGAACCTAAACAAAAAGACCACAAAATTTTCTAAGCCATCCGATACCTTCAACTACAAGGACAATTTCCATTATGAATATGAAAATCTTGAAATTGGTGGAATGAGTGTTCCACAGCTGGTACATTATCTCGAGGCACGCCAAGAAAAAGACAGAGTTTTTGCTGGATTTTTACTTGCTGGATTTGGAATGTCTGCCCAGGTACGTTATACGACACTATGTAATCGTGAACTAGGTGGCTTACGCCAGACTTTGTGACAAGACCCATTTAATAATCGAAAACCCTATAGATCCAAATTCCAAGATCCGAAATGGGCCAAAAAAAAATAATAATGCAAAATTGCAGACTTCTGGATCATTAGACTCGTACAGTATGTATGAGTACTGTATACTGTGGCTGTAGTAGTAGAAACATTCTACAGCCGCAATCAGTTCTTCTTCACCTTTCCCACTGTGTCCTGTCTTCAGCCGAAATCCTTAGCTTCCTCAGGTCCATGCTTGACAATGTAATTACAGTATTACAGCTTATTATAATCAACCCAGCTCCAGCTCCGATCTTGGGTGATAATGGAGGAATCCAGTTTATCCATCAATTACATGACGTCTTAATAAACTACAGGATGGCGTCATCAGTTACGTCATGAATGATGCAGCTAAGTTCATCACGAACGCTTAATTGATGACGGATTAAGAGTTGTTGTACGAATTGTACTTTCAAAATATTCAACAGCATGTTTATTAAATAGCAACGTATTACAAAGACATACAATTCCTACAACGTGTCGGACTATTTGAGATTTGATGCCGGTCTATATGGAACCCTTTGTGACGTTATGATGGTGAAGTCATCATACACGTCATACGAGGTCAGATGATGGATGGATACTCTGGAAAGGTTAATTGGTCTACCCTGAGCAAATATCTAGTGTATATGAATAACTATTCTTATCCGCATTTCAATACTCACTGATTCCGCGATATAGAATGAATACCAATAGTAAATAACGCTTCCATAGATAACGCAGATTACTGGGCCGGTAATGGGCTAATACCGGATCATAGTGGACCAGCATTGGACCTGTACCGGTTAGTAAGATGCGCTATCAGGGCTACACTGCTTGCCTAATTACTCTGCGTTTCCCTCATACTAGGCGAAAAATCGTGTGAAAACCTGGGTCTTTTGGATAAGATGGTAAGAAGTTGGTTCCAACCCACATGGTGTGACGCGTTACAACACTGACGGGGCTCTAATACATCTGGGTATAAGCGGCTGGAAAAAATCAAATATACACACGCACGCACGCACGCACGCACGCACGCACGCACGCACGCACGCACGCACGCACGCACGCACGCACGCACGCACGCACGCACGCACGCACGCACGCACGCATGCACGCACATACACACAAGCATTTACGGACGCACACTGCTTTTTTATTGATCTGCTTAAATCACAGCGAATAAGCAAATGGAAAATTGTTTCCACATGCCTATCATTTTGACTAGGTTGATTTCGACGTTTGCCAACTTGATGGTACATGCGTTGCCGGTGGGTCATTTAATGTCCTGGGAGGTTCAGCTGAGATGCCATGGGCTTTTGACCGCAACTACAAGTATGAGATCACAGCAGCATTTGATCAAATGGGCATTCGCTACAACGTCCCAGTCGAAATTACATATACGCTGACGTATTACGATGGCACTCCTCTCGATGCAGGAATTCTCAATCCTCCGTCAGTGTTCTTCTCTCCAGGCAAAGGTAAATGTCTGCAACCCTATCATAGCCATAATACAACATTAGGAAAATAACATCACATTTCTGGTTTGCTCTATTGAGGGATATGTACAGTTCTATCTAACAAGCATTATTCAGTCAACTTTATAACGAACGCGGGAGTGGTCCATTCCTAGTTATGACCCGCCCATTTCTATCTAAGCTCCTCCCACATTTTTGTGCGTGCTGAAATACATTTATATACATTGGATCATGATTTCGCAGAATCCCGATTTTACGGTAATTATATAGGTAATATGCTGACAGGGTTAAAACTAATCTGACTGACAATGTTGCAGCCTAAGGAAGCAGCTCACAGTCAAATTAGTTTCAAAATATTCAACACAATATTTATTAAATTATTAATTCAGCAAAGACATACAATTCCTGCACTTTATAATAAGGCTTTTGATGTCGTTATGATTGTGAAGTCAGATAAATAGTGAGGTATTTGACTAGGACGTCATGTATTTGAGCAACAAATCGGAGACCTACCATAAGCAGAAACAAGCACCTGGTCAAATTAGTTTCAAAACATATAGCAGCTTATCTATATAGTTAGCGTGAATATAGGATTCTGGGAGTTCAGGATTCAAAGTACCGGTTTCTAAATTGATTCCAACATGCGTAAACAGGTGGGAGGAGCTGAGAATGGACCTTTCCATTTTTAGCTATGCCCCACCCATCTCTAGCTAAGCTCCGCCAAAACCTCGATGGTGGTGTGATCGATCGATCTCTGAACTCCCTGACTATCAATTTCCATAAAACTATAGCGGTAAGCTGTTGAATATTTTGAAACTAATTTGACTGGGCGCTTTTGCTACCTAGAGCAGCAACATCCCCCCCCCCAGTCAAATTAGTTTCAAAATATTCAACAGCATGTTTATTAAATAGTAGAGACACACAATTCTTACAACATTTCGGACTATTAAGCGTTGAAGACGGGCCTACTCGAATCATTTATGATGTAATGATTATGACGTCATCCTACGTGTCGCTTAGCTGATTATGACGTCATAAGACGTCAGTACTATGGAAAGGTCCATTATCCCCACGTTTTAACAAAGACTTCATGGCTATTATAATCGACGCCGTCTGTCTTCCCCCACCCCACCCCACCCCCACCCCACCAACATCCCCCACCCCAACCCCCACCCACCTACCCCCTTCTTCCCCACTCACTCCCTCTCTCTCCGCTATCTACCCCAAAGCAATGGGTGGATTTCAGTCGAATTTGGTATGCAAGTTACTCATATGATTGCACTTCGCAAGACGCCATTTAGATTTGGCTCCGCCCCTCCCGGGTGGAGGGAGGAGGAAGGGGGAGCGTGGTGGTACGGCGCATGGTCAAAGGTTCAAATATTCTTTTTAAGTAGGCGTCACCTTATCTTCCCCAAAACCGTTGTGTGGAATCCAACCACATTTGTCATGTGGGTTACCCATATAAATGCGGATTGTATGACTAGATTTAAGTCTGGCTCCGCGTGGTGGGGGTGGGTGAAGTGTCACGGGGCGAGTCCAAAGGTTTCCTCCCACACCTTTGTGTTGAATTCATACAAATTTTGTATGTAGGTTACCGTATAATTTCGAATGGAGACATTTACATTTGTTTGTTTCCAACCCCCCCCCCCCCACCACCCACAACCCCCATGGGTGAGGTGGGGGTACGGATGGGGTAATATTTCCAAAACGGTGATTGTGGGAATTTATGATAACATATCATCGACCGAGAAATCTAGTTATTATTATTATTATTATTATTATTATTATTATTTTTATTAAGGACATTCTCATCAATTAGAAGAATTGATATTGAAAAATACATGAGGTAAACTAGATATTGATTTATACAAGTATTCGTGGCACGGTATAGTGGCATTGACCGGGCATCGAACCCACAGCTGGCGACAGCACTTAGTGGCATAGCCAATAAACGCTTCCACCAGACTCACAACTCAAGACTTGCGGAGTTAGTCTTATGTGGGCGTGTATGTGCTATGATGCTAGGAGTTGTCGCCAGTTGTGGGTTCGTTCCCAGGTCAATAGATATTGATTCGCATCAGTTGTGTGAGCTCATGATTACTAAATGTTATTCTTTCAGAATCACACGCTCATGACCGCATGTCACCTAACCATATCCGCAAAAATGTAGAAGATCTCACTGAACAAGATGTCGAAAGTCTTATGGCTGCGTTAGACAAAATGAAGTCGGACACATCTCAAGATGGCTTCCAAGCCATTGCTTCTTTCCATGGCCTCCCTACCCAGTGTAAGAATAAAGACGGAACTGATCTTGCTTGCTGTCTACATGGAATGCCTATCTTCCTACATTGGCACAGATTGTATGCAGTTCAATTTGAGGATGCACTTAGACATCATGGTTCATCTGTAGCGTTACCATACTGGGACTGGAGCAAGAGCGTATCCAAACTACCAGATATATTTACCCGACCACAGTACTATGATGCTTGGGCAGACAAGGTAGTAGAAAACCCATTCCAACGAGGCTATATAGAGTCAGCCAATACATATACAATTCGCGATGTACAACCGGAACTCTTCCAGACAACAGACGGCCATAACGACATACTTTGGCCTGGCGTACTTATGGCGCTTGAACAGACAGACTATTGCGACTTTGAGGTCCAATTTGAGATAGTTCACAATGCCCCACATCATCTGGTTGGTGGCCATCAAGTCTACTCTCTAACTTCACTCCACTACAGTTCATATGATCCTTTCTTCTTCATTCATCACTCTAATGTAGATCGCATATGGGCAATATGGCAAGCATTGCAAAAGCATAGGAAACTGCCCTATGACAAAGCATTCTGCGCTCTGGATCAGCTAAGTAAGCCGATGGAACCATTTAACCGCGATGCCAGCTATAACCCGAATCCAACCACTAGGGCGCATGCAAAACCAATGGATACGTTTGACTATGAAAATTTGGGCTACACATACGATACATTGGAATTGGATGGCATGAGTATCCCAGAACTTGACGATTTCTTAAATAGAAGACAGAATGTTGCCCGAGTGTTTGCTGGCTTCCTCCTAGCCGGATTCCAGACTTCGTGTGATGTTCAATATTCTGTATGTGTGAGCGATGACAACTGTGTTGCTGCGGGTCTTTTCTTCGTTCTTGGTGGAGAATATGAGATGCCATGGGCTTTTGACCGTCTCTACAAAGCAGACATAACTGATGCCATTCTGAAGGCTGGTCTCCATGTTGAAGATGTCTTTAATGCTGAATCACCGTTTACACTCAAAGTGGAAATCGTTGGAGTGGATGGTAATAGCATACCATCTAGCGTCCTGAAAGCACCTACAATCATCTACCAAGCAGCTTCAGGTAAGGATAATTGCTTCGCAAAATGACAAATGAAACCATTTGATATTGCTTCTGTTGAAGCTACTGCTGCTACTGCTGCTGCTGCTGCAGCTGATGATGGTGATGATGATGATGATGATGATGATGATGATAATGATGATGATGAACACGTAGACGATGGCGGCCGCGGCAACGACGATGCCGATAACCAAAATGGGGCATAAACATAATTTGCAAATGCTTTAACTAAGCATATTTAGTTTTTACATAAGACACATTTAATGGAGGAATCAAGTTTTAGCTCTACCCCGCCAATCTCTAGGCAAGCTCCAACCACACTTTGCCAGTATTGGGATCAATCGATCCTTGCACGCTATGAATCTCAATTTCGAGAAAACAATACAGGTAGGCTGTTGACTATTTTGAAACTAATTTGACTAGGTGCTGTTGCTTCCTATGGCAGCAACAGCGCCCAGACAAATTAGTTTCAAAATAGTCAACAGAATGTTTACTGAATCGTAAAGACATAAGATTCGTACAACTTGACGAACTATTAAGCAGTATGACGAACTAAATCACGTCATTCATGACGTAATCGATTATGATGTCATCCCACATGTGGCGTAGGTGATTATAACGTCATATTATTGACTGAAAAACTGGATTACTTCATCATCCACATGCACGCACGCACGCACGCGCGCGTGTGTGTATAAGTGCACTTTACCGACATACACGCATACACATCTTAGAAACTATTTACTATTAAGTAAATTGTTTATTAAATCATTATCTTGTAGTTTGATCTTTCTATTGTAGAAGCTGGTCATACAGTTGCTGCAATTAAAGCAACTGGATCTGGTATCAGGAAAAATGTAGACCAATTGACGCCATCTGAAATAGAAAACTTGCGTGAAGCGATGGCTGCTGTTCAGGCTGATAATGGACCTGCTGGTTTTCAGACTCTCGCTGCATACCATGGGGAGCCAGCAATGTGCAAGGCCAAGAATGGTGATCCTCAGATCTGCTGTGAACACGGCATGCCAACTTTCCCACACTGGCATAGACTCTACATGAAACAAATGGAAGATGCACTCGTAAGAAAGGGAGCAAAGATTGGATTGCCATACTGGGACTGGACAAGTCCAATGAAAGCACTGCCCTTCCTTGTATCCGAGAGCAACGACAATCCATGGCATGACGGAGAAATCGCATTTAAGAATGTAAGAACCACTCGTGCACCTGTTCCAAAACTCTTCAGTGATCCACAATATGGAGAGCAGTCTTTCTTTTACAGGCGAATCTTGTATGCACTGGAACAAGAGGACTACTGTGATTTTGAGGTTCAATTCGAGATGAGTCATAATGCTATTCATTCCTGGGTGGGTGGACATCAACATTTCTCAATGTCATCATTAAACTATACCTCGTATGACCCGCTCTTCTATCTTCATCATTCAAATACAGACAGAATTTGGGCTATCTGGCAGGCACTACAGAAGTATCGAGGCCTTCCATATGACAGAGCGTACTGCCATATCCACGAACTTAGAAAAAACCTCAGCCCATTCAGTTGGGACAATAACTGGAATAGTATTACAAGGACAAACAGTCGAGCCAATGATGTATTTGATTACACCCATCTTGGATACCAATATGACACCCTCAAATTTAATGGCATGAACATTCCAGAATTAGAGGTGGTTCTTGAAGGCGAGCGTCAGCATGACAGAACATTTGCTGGTTTCTTGCTAAGTGGTTTCCAAACATCATGCGATGTCGACTTTGAGGTCTGCCGTGACGATGGCCAATGCGCATTTGCAGGAACATTTGCTGTATTGGGTGGAGAGAGAGAAATGCCATGGGCATTTGACAGACTCTTCAAATACGAAATCAGCGATGTGTTGAAGCAGCTAAGTATTGGCAAAGATGATCCATTTAATTTTAAACTGAAAATTGTTGGTGTTGATGGCACTGAAATCTCATCCAGCGTACTCCCAAGACCCACAGTTTTATACGAGCCAGGCAAAGGTGAGCCGATAATACAAGTGTTGCCATTAGTAATGCACGCGCGCGTACGTGTGTGTGTGTGTGTGCTTGAGTGCATGCGAGCGTGTGTGTGTGTGCAATAATGCGTGCATGCGTGCGCGTACATGTGAGTGCGCATGCTTGAGCACTGCCATCTAACCAACTAAATAATGTACAGTATGTACTTAGTTGAGTTTAGAGCGCGTATTAACGTTTACATCAGCTTTGTCAAATACGCATTCCATGATCTTTGCTATAGCGATCGTATCTATATAAATTGACATTGTCAGAGGCAGTAAACAATGGACGAACGTTTTTATAGTTAGTTTCAAAATATTCAACAGAAGGTTTATTAAATAGTAGATATACAATTCGTACACATGATGAACTATTAGGTGCCCATGATGGACCTAGATACGCCATTCATTGCGTAATTTGATTGTGATGTCTGGTTGCATGTGACGCAATTGATTATGACGTCATAAAGTTAATCGAAAGGATGAATTCATTAATTTCCACGAGAATCACGGAGTGATGTGATCGCCTGAATGTCTGTTTTGGAATGACTTCATCGTGCGAATGATATTCTGTTGATAATGATTGCTATCTCGCTATAGCTCATGTAAACACCGCTATATTGACGTGATGCGAGAGAAACACCAATGAGAATGAACCCATCAACCTTCAAATTGCTTCAGGAAAATATAAATTTCCTCATAGAAAATATAGATTTGCAGACCACTCGATTATCTTGGACGATTTATCAATGGCGAGAGTGGATCTGTTATCGAGCCAGTTGTGCCAGTGATAATAGCCCTCTCTTTGTCTGCAAATGGACATTTCTGAAGACCAGCGTAGAAACCATTCCGGCCAACACCAGCGCTGATGTTCTGCTTCGTAACATTATTAGACACAGTTTCAGCTACTCTGAATTGCTGATATAATGTGAAAACCACACGAATGTGATTGGCACGGGATAGCTTCTAGAGGTCGGTTCGAATATTCGAATGTTCATTCACACATTCACATAGACCATCTTGAACGAATATTCCCATTACATACGATTATTCGAATACTTAGGAAAAACTACAAAATTAACTTAGATTTCAATTGTTTCCGGCGTGGTATTTTAGACCCTTTGATTAAAGACCAACATCATGTACCGGTGGGAACATGACTTAACTCCATGATTGACAGCTGGACATGGGCTAGACAATATATTTCATAATATTAGGGCACACGCTGTTCGCGCGGTCTGTGTTTGCGTTAAGAATTCTGGCATGCAGCGTCATTGGTGTGTGCTCCTTTAGAGAAATTACCATCGTATTAACATATGCCCACTCACATCTCTCCGCTGGACTCGATATGGGAGCAGAGCGGGGGAAGGCGAAACCGTGCACTAGGACAATGAAATAGTACATGCTATTTCAAATCAGTTGAGCACCGAACATAACGTTAGTACATCTTCAATTTATGCAATCACCATGAACTTACTAACTCCCGTAATGGAAGCACCACACGCCTCTGATGAACCGTTCATACAAAACTTCAAGAAACTGTTTCTGTGAGTATCTTGAGAAGAGGTTCGACGACGATAATATCTTACACGTTATGCAAGTATCTCACGGGAGAGCGTCAGCGAAAAGCCTACACACGAGTATGGAGTGAATTCGATTCTATATTTGAGCAAGCGGCAATCGGGAGCGACGATAGTGACGGTGTAATGGTCAGACTCGTGACCGAGCGAGCCACCAAATCAAAGAAAAACCAAAACGCCTTCAAACGCTTTTCGGCTCGCTATCATTTGACTGTTATGGTACTAGACCTAAAGTTGCCAAGTCACAAGCATGCAGGAGCGGGCAAAGAGTTACTTGATGCGTACCTGAATGAGAAAGCCATTGGATTGGATGCTTGTGAAGGAGCACGAGAAAAAGCATACACAAGTTGCCCAACTGGCAAAAGCATACCTCGGAATTCCAGCCACCAGTGTATCATCAGAGCATGCCTTTTCAAAGGCCGGACTGATAATAACAGATAAGCGCAGCGAATCCCGGAAAGAATCTCATCGGACATAATCCCACCAGACAAAATCCACTACTGCTACTGCTACTGCTACTGCTACTGCTACAGCTACTGCTACTGCTACTATCGTATGATTCAATGGTAGCGATTTTACAAATTGGTATTATGTACGGGTGAGATTTTGTCCGGTGGGATTTTGTCCTGGCGGGATTATGTCCGGCGGGATTTTGTTCAAGTCGAATTATGCCCGGTAAGATTATGTCTGGTGGGATTATGTTCGGCTGGATTTTGTCCGGTAGTATGTACGGTGGGACTATGGCCAGGTGGGATTTTGTCCGGTGGGATTATGTCCGACGGGATTTTGTCCAGTGAGACTTTGTCCGAGCACGAGCTCTAATAGCTTCATACTGCATATTACATATGGTGGTGGAATCAATGATTTTGCACAAGTGGCCATATTGATAGAGGTTGTGAAATTTCGTCAATTCCTTTTCATACATTATGACCAAACTTATTTTCGACGTTATTTCTTTAAATTGAAGCCTTAATCCAGCAAATATTTTAATTAGAATCTAATCAGAATTCACAACATCCCTGATAAGGCCGCTTACTACGCCAATACTGGACCGCGCCTGGACCAGAGTGATCCGATATTGATCATGTATGTCCTTACCAGTTAATAAACATTCTGTTGAACATTTGGAAACTAATTTGATACGGCGCTGCTGCTTCCATAAATCCGGGACGGTCAAATTAGTATCAAAATAGTTAACGGCTTATTTGTATAGTTACCTTGAAATTGGAAATCTGGGAATTCAGGGCTCAAAGTCTATAAAGCGATCGCAACACGCGCAAAGCGAGGAATACAAAAATATGCAAATAATAGATTTCATTTTAATTAAATGATACAAACGCATAATTTGACGTGGTTTGACCATTCTCTGATTGTGCTTGTTTTTATGACATAATAATTAATACCGATTTTAGACATTAAATCACATTCCTTACGTTTTTACATTGCGTATTTATTATACCCACAGTCGGCAGACCCGCGGCTCACAAAGTGGAACCAGTATCTGGTCTGGTAAGAAAGGAGGTACACAGTCTGACACTGGACGAAGCTAAGAATCTGCGCGATGCGATGTTTAAACTACAAAATGACCATGGAAAGACTGGTTTTGAATATCTCGCTTCCTTCCACGGAGCCCCAGGTTTCTGCCCAGAGAATGCTAACGGCGACACCTACTCGTGTTGTATCCACGGAATGGCAACCTTCCCACATTGGCACAGATTGTTTGTAGTCCAAATAGAAATGGCTCTGGCAGCTAAAGGTGCAACAGTTGGTATCCCATACTGGGATTGGACCACTCAGATTAAGGCAGTACCAAACTTCATTGAGAACCACGAGCACAACCCATGGTACAACTATTACATTACATTCGTGAAGAGCGACACATCAAGAACACCCGACCCGCGTCTTTTTGATCCACCATTGGTGGGTGGCAATAACTTCCTCTATCATAATGTACTGCTTGCTTTAGAAGAAGACAACTACTGTGATTTCGAGGTACAATTTGAGGTATTCCATAACACACTCCACGCGTGGATCGGTGGCGCCGATGAATACTCGATGGCCACTCTGGAGTACACTGCTTTCGACCCATTATTCTACATTCACCATACGCAGTGTGATCGACTATGGGTGATCTGGGAGGAACTACAAAAGCTGCGAGGAAAACCTTATAGAACAGCAAGGTGTGCTGGTAATATGATGGAGGATCCTATGCCACCATTTAGCTTCGCCGGAATCAACGATAATGAACTGACACGTGAGAATTCTCTCCCAGTTTCAGTAATGGATTACAGTAAATTTGGATATTCCTACGATGATTTGAAAGTACACGATATGGATATTTCTGATTTGAATGTATATATAAACAAGCAGAAGCAGATGGACCGCATCTTTATTGGAATCGCACTACACGGTTTTGGTGGGTCTGCAAATATCGACTTCTACGTTTGTACACACGACACCTCGGCAGAGTGCAACACTTATGGTGGAACATTCTCGGTTCTTGGGGGACCCACAGAGATGCCATGGGCATTCGATCGCCTCTTCAAATACGAAGTAACTGAAGTGTTTGCACAAAGTGGTCTCAGCTACACTGATGAAATACACGTCCGCTTTGATGCTAAAGCACCTAATGGAACCTCATTGCCAATCAACTTCCCACCACCAGTTGTCGTCTATCGGCCCGCTGGTGCCAGCTATGAGCATCTGTACATACAAATTGGCGGTGGTTTTAAGGGAACACCCAAGATCACGGCCAAGCGCGGAACACATATCACCTTTAACCACCACGGCAGTGTAAGCAGCATGGTTGATCTCCGCAGCTATTCGACATTTTACAACTGCGATGTTCCTCCTTTTGGCTACGAAGTGTACCCTACGTCCGTTTCATTCAATCTGAAGCCCGGACGATACTACTTCGTGTCACCATCAGTAGCTGATTGCCGTGATGGCAAGCGGGGTATTATTCACATCACCGAGGAATAAGGTAAGAAGGTCACGAGAATAACATGAATAGACGAATCCAGCCCGCCAGTCAAGAATTAACGTCATAATCATCTACGTCATAAGCAGTTTGACGTCACAATCCAGTGTCAGAATCCACAATCATAATTGACAGAAATAGTACGTCATAAACCTGGAATAGTTCGTCAATTAAGTTGTACGAATTGCAAATCTTTACTACTTAATAACCATTCTGTTGAATATTTTGAAACTGATCTGACTGGGCGCTGTTGCTGCCACAGGCAGTAACAGCACCCCGTCAAATTAGTTTCAAAATATTCCACCGCTTATCTGTAGTTTTCTGGAAATCGAGATTCATAGCGTTCATGGTTCGATCGATCCCAACGCGGGCGAAGTGTGCGTTTAGCTTCACTAGAGATAGGCGAGTGATGGCTAATCCTGTATTCATCAATTAACCCCTGTCTAACGGGCGCCTCACATTCTGGTCACTAATGACAGGTTGTCGATTAACGCAGCTCGTTTACTTTTGATGTGCTAATGATGGTAATAGAAGGATCCATTTCTAGCTAAGCCCCGCCCATTTCTAGCTAAGCTCCGTCAATATTATATACGTTGAATTCTGCATTCCCAGAATCCCGATTTCAAGGTAACAGTACGCGCAATATGTTGAATAATATTGAAATTAATCTGACAGGTATCAAATTAGTTTCAAAATACTCAACATCATGTTTATTAAAGGAATCCTCACTGTATCTTATACTAACCATTCAGGTGACAGAATTTGCCACACAATCCATCCCTGGCATTTAGCTTTTTTATCATGCCGACGACGACAGATATTCAGGCTTTAGTAATTAGATTTTGATACATTTCTACAGCCTATGATGGCTGTTATGATTTGCTTTTCAGCCAATCAGACAAACCTAGCGTATCTGCCTCGGTATATTCGCTCAGTCATAGAGGTGCCATCTATAGATTGCCCGGGCGGTGTAAAAACAAGCATACGGGTAAATTGTCGAATATCTTGAAACTAATTTTACCTGGAAGTTTATGCTGCCATAGGCAGCTACAACTTCCAGTTAAATTAGTTTCAAAATATTCTACAAGATGTTTATTATATAATAAAGAATGTAATATACTGGTACTTATATGGCATCACACACTATGGCTTGAGGAGACAAACTGGTGGCGTTCACTGTTCAGCATTTACGCGATATTACAAAGCAGATAGTTGTGATACTGGTAAGGGAACATGATAGGAGATGAATGAGATGGAATCAATAAACCATAATCTATAAGTGTAATACAACATTTGAGATGAGATTAGCATCGTTTTAAATGATAAATTGATCAAAGGCATACAGTGCAATTCGTACCCTTCAGGGTAAGGTTAGAGGTCGTAATAATTGTGACAAGCTAGCAAGTGACGTAATTGATCATGCCGTCAGATACTTAATCATCGTCATGTTTGGCCTACAAACACATGTGTCCATTATTGACAGGTGTACATTTCATTGATCCAACTTGCCAATAAAAAGGCGCCATTTTCCGATATTTGTCAGAGGAGAACGACTGACCAGGACGGGGTGTCGGCAATATTATCATCTTAAGAGTTCAAGACTGTCTTCCTAGATATTTGGGATCAAATTTCTGCTTTTGAAGCGCACCATGAACGCCCATAAACGGAGCTTCATAAGAGCTTTACTATGAACTTTAAACACGAAATTGTAACCAAAAATCTTCGGTGGGCCTAGATACCAACGTTAAAACGTTAAACGTTACACGGTAGAATCCAATGTCTTTACCTAACAGTACGGTATTAGCTATTGATAGTCTCTTTGTATCTCAGCATGAAAAATGAAAACAGTTATAGCTCCCAGTGAAATTAGTTACAAAATATTCAACGCAATATGACTGGTGCGGTTACTGAGCCAGTCATTTAGTGGTAAATATTCAAAAAGATCTTCTGGTTTGAAAATGGACTTTCGTCAAGACCACTGCAGAGGTCGGTTTTTGGCCGTCTTCGCCGGGAACTGGCCACACGTGCAACCAATGTGAATGGAAGAAGTTGGTTTTTACACGGGCTTGACTTAAATTAACTTCCAAATAATACAATGCGTATTCTCTCGTGTAGGGTATTATTTTGCCATATCTAGTCTGGAGGGAGGTGGAATATTACATTCATAAACGTATGTAGACAAAATGGTATTCCTGCAAAAGGCATGTGCTAGCTAGTACGATTCATTCTTATTTAAAAATAAATGGAGCTGATGGGCGCACGCGTGCAAACACTCACATACCCGCAGCATGCATACCGACACACGCACGCGCACACACACACGCACGCACGCACGCACGCACGCACGTACGGGTGCGTGAGTGCGCGTTTGTCGGTATGCATACCGCTGGTATGTGAGCGTGTGTGTCCGTGCGCGCATCTGCTCCTTTTATTTTTAAATAAACACGTGAACGCACATGTTCGACGTCGCCCAGGCACGCATACAGGCACGCGAAGGATAGCGCACCCAGGCGGGTATGCACTCATTCATCTCTGGACGTATATAGATGGGTTTTTTATTTATTTATTTAATTTGTTTATATTATATTTTTATTTGCAGGTGATCTGATGTCGCATCTCGCTGTATCAACAATTACGTTTTTAAGCTGTGAATTAGTAACTTCTATTGTCCTCTATTTATTTGATTTAATTCAATTGATAAACTAAGCGCGTATATTATCACGTTGTGTGCACCATCTATGCCAGGAGTTCTGACTGGTGGGCAATGCGCCTCGTAGAGTGGAAGGAGCCTCGTGAAGTAACCGCGCGATCCAGCGCTCAAGTTTTCATCGGATTGAAAATCGGATAACGACTAAAAGTTTAAGTACGGAATTTAAATATCATATCACGCATTCACATTCAATGTGTAATAACAATGAGAAAAAGCTGCTACAGTACCGCTTAGAAATAACTGTGAATGTTTCCAGAACTAACTAAAACGTCTTGTTGAATATGTTTACGTAGTTGGGTTGGAAGACATTGCTGCCTAAGGCAGCAATGTCTTCAAATCCAATTATGTTCACATTATTCAACATAACATTTCTTACTAACTAATATGTTTCTGTTTTTGTTTTGGAAACGTTTTAACTTATGTATGGGTCGTAATGTGTTCTGCTTTCTCTTCTCATATTCCAAGATATATCGGGCCATTCCATTGGTCATATATGTTGTTAAAGGAGAAGCGAAGAGCACACCGAATGAGCCAGACTTATCTAATTTAGGCACATTGTTGGGATGCGTGATTGTTACAAAGCAAGACGTGCTGAAAGGAATGCCATTTGTGTGATTTCTGTCGCAATGGATCGTGTGAATAAAACCGATTGCTAAAATATCTATTCTGTTTGTTTTGTGTACCTGTAATCCAGCGTTACAGTAAGCTGTTTATTAAAAAATTTAAATTTAGTCCTGTAAACAAAGATCCTTACTCTATACCGAACATCGTTGTCTTGTCCATACAGTACCCCGTACAGGTATAGAAGTAAATTTGTTAGATCAATAGTACAGTAACACCTCTTCAATGCGACCTGCTTATGAAGCACATACAGGAGACAGGGATTCATCTCTAGCTAAGATCCGCCCACATACATTTGTACCAACAATTTTAACATATTGAAGTCTAAATTCCCAGAAACTATGTGGAGGATTCCACTTTATCGTTTAATCATATGACGTCATAATCAACTACGTGACGTGTAGACAGTCGGCATAATAGTAGATACGTTCGTCATGGACGCATAATTGATGACGGACTAAGCGTATGAATTGTATGTCTTTACTATTTACTAAACATGCTGCTGAACATTTGGAAACTAATTTGCCTTGGTGCCGTTGCTGCCATAGGTAGCAACAGCACCCAGTCATATTAGTTTTAAAATATTCAACAGCTTACCGCTAGTTTTCCAGAAATTGAGATTCATAGTGTGTAGTGATCGATTGCTGATCACAACGTGGCGGACAAAGCTAGAGATGGACGGAGCTTCATCCGTGTTGGGATCGATCGATGCCTGTACTCACTGACTATAAATTTCCTGAAAACTATACAGGTAAGCTGTTGAGAATATTTTGAAACTAATTAGTTTCAAAATATTCAACAGCATGTTTATAAATAGTAAAGCCATACAATTCGTACAAGAACGCTTAGTCTGTCATCAATTAAGCGTTCGTGACAAACATCGCCACGGCATTCATGGCGTAATTGAATTTAACGTCATCCTACATATCACGTAGTTAATTATATCTGTCACTAATAGCTGTCCAGTGGTAAATTCTGTCTTGGCTTCGTTCATTCCTCCGTGTCGCAGATCGAGGCGTCTTTGTCGCTGACTTTGTCTGCCACTAATCGTTGTCCAGTGGTAAACTCTGTCTTGGCTTCGTCCAGGAAGAGATTCTCATTCTTGAGCTGTTTTGAAGCTATAAGGAGAAGATCATTTAGGGGATTATTTTTCTCATCTATGAAGTCGGTATATTCCATTTCTAGAGGGGGTGGGCCCAGTTCAGCGTACGGATGATAGCGATAGAGCGAGGTATCATGTCACATTAGAGACACACAAGGGGGGGGGGTGGTAGAGAGAGAGGGAGAGAGAGAGAGGGAGAGAGAGAGAGAGAGAGAGAGAGAGACCATCTCCTTGTGAAGACCCGATAGCGGTATTAAAACCAGCAGAAAACACACTTTCAGCGTGCTGTCTGCCAATAGCAGTATGATTAGATGCAGCTCATTGTCATTACGTTCATCCTCTTGTAGTACGTCGAGGATCGTTAGCGCTTTCCTAGAGGCGAAAACATCTGACATGTCAATGACCATATTGTGGCGAACCAGCAGTTCTGACAGGAACAATAACGCGAATATTCGGTAAGCTCAGGCACGGTCTTGGCAGCTGCGTACTGGTTTAAAGCCACACTGGCAGGCTTCAGTGAAACAACCAATCTTTTCTCATATGCAGCACGGAGTCACATTGATAATATCTTCCAGATAGTGTTAAGAAGAACGATATGCCACATGTCTGCTTGTGGGCCAGGTGGTTTCTTGTGTTTGAGCAGCGTGATAAGGATATCTTGGGCAATCGCGTCGATTTATTGTCTCTGATCCATTTGGAGATGCTCATATTCTGAAGCATTACACAGTCAAAGTCAAGCCATAATTGTATATTAACCGTGACATTAGAGCATTCCTTTGGCTGTGCAACATATTTCCATCGATTGAGTATCCTAAAAAGTATCAGCTACCTGATCTATATATACAAGCTGATAACTTTATGGATGTCCCATTGATTGAGGTATGTTCCATGGTCAATATCATATGCTAATGTTAAGGTCAACATTGATTAGGCATCATAAAACATGTGTGCATACTTAGTTCAGAGAATGAGAATGTTTCGGATTACCAAGTGATGGAGACATTTTTCGAGGTCCTCTGTGGTCATAATCATATATTCATGCCACGGTCAATATATATTTCTCCTAGCATCCGTTCATATGTCATGGATGACATAGCAGATGTATTGACTCAGTACAAGTGTAAGTGTCCCATAATGAGCACTAACGAACTACCTCAACAATTTACTCCATCAGAAACCTAACGAACTACCCACATCCCCTGAAAACCAGACAACACACCAGCTAGCTCTTATCCCGTAGAACATATTCTCGCTAATGGCCAAACACTCTATCAAAGCACAGCCAATGATGGGCCCCAATTCTCATCCAAATCATCCCAGCTGCAGACCGTTTTCAATTCGAAGAGAGTCTGTATAGGGGTTGTTCAAGTAGCAGTAATAGAGACAGTATTTGAAAGTATCACAAGATCACATACCTTCCATACTGATTGACAAGCAAAATCTGGTGTCAGGTTGGGCTGTATAAAACTCGCTATTCGACATTGTGTCGGTGTTTGGGGCCGCTATAATGAAGGAACCCGAACAGTGAAATGATTACGCTTCTATTTGAGTCATCTGCAACACACTTCGTTACTCTCTATACAATCAATACGCTCACTTAGGCGATACCCATTGCAGCTGGTTGGCCAACCCGGAAGACTGCAATCACTTTGGATCCCTATGGGCGTGCTATCAAGATAGAACAGTTCATAGGTAGCACGAATTGGTACCTCCGGTATGATGAGTTGTACGTATGCTTCGTTGCTCTGTATGCCCAGGCAAAGTGTATTGACTGCGGTGGTTTTGATCAATAATCTATCAAGATGGCTATTTACTCTTCAGCAGCCTTACGAGCTCGAAATCATTCAAAAGAGCATTATGAACACAGCTTCCTGCATATGCCAGAGGTTTGATGCTCTTCCTGAAGGAAACCAACTGGCCCGGAGACTGAAGTGTGGAGCTAGGGAAGAGAATATCTACATGAGCGCGATGCCAAATCGGTTGAGGCGTTTTGGTGCATACACACCCACGAGAGTGAGAAGATAGAACAAAATTGTTGATGACTTTTGAGCTTACAATACTTGATCAAGCGCTTCCAAGGAAGCCAGAGGTGATCATTACTCTCTGGGGATATTGCTGCACAATTGACAAAGAATTACTGGTGGTTGAGAGACTGTACTCAACTGATTTGCGAGGGAGCGCTCTATATTTGAGATATATATACCCAAACACCTCAACTGATTTGGTATCGCGCTCATATATATACCTGTATAATAAAGGCACTTACTTGCGAATGGATAATCACCGTACACATTTTTTCAAAAGAGTGTGATGGCAGGCTCAACTCTCTCTTTAGCTGCGATCGGCCTCAATCATATGCCCTTTTTCATAGATGAGTGGATGCAATTGTCCCTCATGATTCCCAATCCGCGTCACTTCTTACACATGTTTGTAGGTCTTGTCTAGTTCCAATGTTTACATTGTCTATCCAGGAAAGTCGCATCCTTCCACGTGGCCACATTCCGTCTATTTGAGCCCGTATCATGTCTTTGTGTATACGGATGTGTGTCATAATATATATATTGTAATACAATGCACAAATTTAAATTAAGGATTCCTTCCACACGGGTGGCCAAAGAAATGCAATCAACGTGCGAGAGGAGCAATATCTTCTTTAAAAGGCTCCTTGTGAACCAGCTGTTCCAACCAGAGCAATCGCTGACTCTGCCATGCACCATCCGGTACTAAGAGATGTCGGTAATGCCAACATCACTGTTCACCATCAATGGCTCACTGCATGTCCACAATGCACACAGTTGAGGCTCGTCTATCTGGTCTCCCCAGAACCACGGTATTGGCTAAGATTTTGGAGGAACTGTTAGCTGACGATTCCGATGTAGATATGGAGTCAGTGAGACTGAGGAGGTGATGAATGGTCAAATTGGTCGCAAGGATGGACATGAAAATGTGATTGTTCTTGATACGATGACGATCTTACAAACCATGACGAAGAAGCTAGGAATGACGCATATTTCCCATCTCAGGAAGTTTTCGTGCAACGGATCATTAATTGATGAACAGATATATACAACAATGAGTTTCATTCGATTGGTACCTGGAGGTATATCGAAAAAGAGAAAACATAAGCACTGGAATTAAAGGTCCTTGACCAGATGAGCATCTCAAAATTGTCGCAAATAGAGTTCTTATCGAACTCGAAAACATAATACCAGTTAAATGAGCGACAGAGTGAGGCTCTCATGAAGGCAGTCAGGGAACCCATGAAGGAACTGGTAAAATCATAGCGAGATGAATTAAGGTTGAACTTTCTTGAAATTGTATCAGACTCAATGTGCATGCTTATTGGTCTCTGATCTTCAGATACAAACGTTCTTATACTTTTCATTGAACTGGAAGCACATTACCACATGTGCGTATGCACTAAGCTTCGCATCTAATCTGGAAATAGACTGAGCAATCGATGCACATGATAGAGTGTCAGCAATCGGAATTGAAATATGTATGGGATTGGTTGGCCTGGATCATTCTATTGGGGACGAAAATTTGGTGGTGTGCCAAAAACGTGCAATTAGACTTAAAATGTGTAGGGGATTTGTTGGCCTGCATCATTTCGCTGGTGCTGACTGTGTTGGAAAATTTGTGTGCGTGCCAAAACCGCTGATTTCTGCTTACCTATCATTGGATCACAGTGATGCTATCGTGAAAACATTTCAGAACATGTGCACTGACCCTTCATAGGCGAGGGAGGCACATAGCGGCTAAATGCAATAAAATACGGCAATTCCATAAGGAGTCTCGTCCCATTGAAAGAATAGACTGCAAAACATACTCTGAGAGATGTCATCAGGATAATCTCCCTGCTCTTCAGTGGTAGCTATTCTGCAAAAATACCGAGGTGAGCATCTCCCGCCTACGCACAATCTAAGAGCTAACTATATGTCAATGTGAGACAAGTCATACATTTTCTCAAAGCACACGCTTTCACGAGAGTGGATATTAAACCAATTCTGAAAGGGGCTGACTTTTTGGCAAATGCCTAAACAAAATAGAATGCACTCGAGGGAGATGCTTACTCACGCCTTTTGCGCACTGGCTTAGCAATGCACTTAGTGACCCCCGTGACCTAGACATTTGATCGGTTTACCTCAAACTTCAAACAATTGTGAACCGTCGTAATATGAAGGCGTGTGCTAAATTTGGTGATTCTGCCTGCTTGCACTCCAGAGTTATGGACAAAAATGTGGATTCCGGTATGCACTTCGTGACCCCCGTGACCTAGATATTTTGATTTGGTCCTATAATTCATAGAACTTCTATCCAGCTGTTATGTGAATGGATGTACCAAATTTGATGATTCTATATTCTTGCGTTGCCGACTTATGGTTAAAATTGTGAATTTCGGGATGCACTAAGTGACACCATGACCTACATTTTTTACCATTTGATCACAAACTAAAATCTTTTCTAGCCACTCATAATATCAATGGATGTGCCAAATTTTGTGATACTACCCACTTGCGTTCCCGATTCATGGCTTAAAATCAGTATTTCGGGATGCACTAAGTGACCTCGATTTTGGACTAGCCACCATATCAATGTATGTCCCAAATTTGGTGGTTTTATCTTATATGATTCCTGAGATATCGCTCAGATAAACACGCGTGCACGCAGGTGCGCGCGCACATACACACACCACCCACCCATGTACGCACGCACACACAAGATGAAATATACCAATCCGGATCGGTTCAAGAATTGCATGCTGGGCTCCGCAATTAGTACTAGTATTGCCTAAATATGTGTTGTCCCATATATTGGTATACCGCCGATTTTCTTCATTATTTAATGCCCAAAATTTAATATTGTTGTAGGCCTATTATTATGCAAATATAGGTATCCGTAAAACCATTTAAAGTCGTGATAAAGTTTCAATAATCAGGATTTTTTTAGATTTCTTGAAGAGTTGGCTTCAAACTGAAATAAATAATGTTATCGTATATGAAGTATATCCAGTTAACTCCACGTTTTTATTGACGTTACCTTTGTACTAAAGACCGAGAAATCTTGAATCAGCGCGCACTGCACAGCACCGTTCCCGCTAGGCCTAATCTCGTTATTGGGAAGTCTAACATATTTGTTCACTCCAAAGTGGCTCGAATGTATTTAAACAATGCAACAAACAATTACATTTTTTTAATTCGTGATCAGCCTCGAGTCCACACAACAACTTTAGCGCATGGTGTTAATGTTTTAAGCCTAAGCGTTGGAAGTGGACAATGTAATACTTGAACCCAGACATGTTCGCCCAGTTTCAAATACCTTCATAGAGCCTGTGCCACCAGGAAGCCATCAATTTTGTGAATGAACTTTGGATATTAAACTAACGCACACTTGGAAACACTCGCAACATGACAGCCTATTTATTTTAGCCACCTGTCTATTGTAATGAAATTTCGGATTGGCCCCGAATCCCGTATGTACGTATACGCGCGTACCTCCTCCCCTGCCCCGTGGCTAGGAGCAGGTTAAGCTAACCACGTTCAATTGAAGTGTACATCTGTATGCTGCTGACCTATGTGGCAGCAGCATCTGTAATATGGCTGACATAAGTAATTATATTAAATAAGCATAGTCTACGTTTTCTTTATAATCAATCAATTGGGCGGCGGGGTATTGATACTTTCTAGGAAGTGAATTGTATGGGCCTTTGGAAAGTGAAACCCATTTTAAAATAGTCTCAATATTGGCTGAGTTATTATGATTACAGTTTCCTCCTTCAAGCATGCAATACAACTTCATCAATTTCCAGGAAATTGTCACCTCGTGATCATTACGTCACGCTGATTGGCTTCTACATCCTAAGAGTCACTCCGTTATTTCCCAGCTTCCTGCTGCGATAAAAGAAGAAGTTTTGCGCTCCACGTGCTTTCCATAATAGCTTTTCGAGCTAACTTTCGGCCAGTGAGGGCCTAAGGCAGTCCCTTCTTAGTCCGTTCTATGCAGTTTGTAACACGATCATCGCCCTGCACACACCCTGTGTGAACATTTTGCTCATCTTTCTCCTTTGAAGATTCTAAACCATCAGCGAGCAGGGTTTCCAACTGAGACCCATTGGGAACCATGATATCGTATTCCGTGTTCGCAAAGAAATGGCAGACCTTTTGACTCGTTCACGCCTGGTCAAGCAGAATGTGTACGCCTGCAAATTATTCTTCTGCCATTAAGCCCGATGCAACGATGTGGTACATCTACCTATAGGCTTCTGATGTCAAAGTATTGTCCATGTCTTTTCAACTGTAACAGTTAGAGCAGACCATTTCATAGCTTTAGAAATCTACACATTTTCAATTAGCCAGAACATGACATCAAAGATGGAACACTGATGAGTAATTGTCGTAATCTGCTTTCGTCATCTTTTGCAAACTTCACAGCATTTCTGCTCTATGTGAAGAATCCATCTATCCAGCTTTTAGCTGTCTTTCCTGTTTCAGACAGAGTAATCTGTCTGGCCAGAAGTCCCGCTGTCTTCCCTTTCTCAGAAAGAGTATTGTTGTCAAGTGGTTGGTCTTGATTCCTTTCCCGGTCTCAGAGATTATTTGAATGTGGTATTTGTACTTTCAGAACCTTCTAGTTTGGCGTCTGCATAACGCACGCCTTTGCATCAGAACTTCCTAACAGTGAATGTCTCCTTAGTAATTCCAGTTGTGGGAAACGTGATTTCCATTGTTATCGTAGAACTGTCACTATAGCGCTTCAGATACGTATACAAAATATCGACGTTCGGAGGATGCATTTATAAGTGTGTGTCATGTGTTCACTCTGACGTACCGCAACCTGGAAATCATCGAAGATAATTAGTAGTGCATAAATTCAGTGCCTCATACCAGCCGTTATAAAAGCTTGTTCAATTCAATACAAAGCATCACATTAGCACTTCGTCATCGACACGAATGATCTCCACGATCAGATCATACACCAGTGAACATTTCAACCTCTGGACTATAATTTCGGGACTCATTATATATATATATATATATATATATATATATATATATATATATATATATATATATATATATATATATATATATATGATTGTAATACTGTAGCACGGATCGACCGGACGGGTACGGACCATCCAAGCGTGTTTAAAGCCCTATGAGAGAGGTTTTCGTAAAGTGGGTAATACCGCGTAGCGTGCATGTGCGCGTGTCAGAGTTTCCCTGGCAACACGTGTCAGGATTGGGAGAGAGCGTGCGCTTATAGTGTACCGAGTTGGTACTTGTGATTTTCTCGAATCGCACTATTCTTGTTATGCTTGGAACCGATCAGGACCAGAATGAAAGGAGGATTACAGAACATTTTACAATTTTAAAATCGGAACAGAAATGGCCGAGTTATCATTAAAGGTCTCGTTTAAATTATCTTCAAAATATTGCTTTGATGTCGTAATCGTGTGTATGCATTAACTGAATGGGGGAATGCGCTGTTCACGTGATAGCCAGGTCAACTTCTAGCTGCACGCTGATTGGTTACTGCTCGACCGCTGATTGGCTGGAGTGTACTGCCTCTGACGTCACTAGTGGTATAAAAGGGACGAGAAAATGAAAATCGAGAGCATCATCTGCGGGAAGCCGACACAGTCAGTAAGACTGCTGGACCAGTGCAGTGCACGATGCGGGATAACCGCTAACTGACTGTGGTACCTACACCACAGCGGTGCCCTTCGAAATTGAGATCTCCTGCGCCGGTGAGCAGACTTAGACTTTTCCACAATACAATTTTGGAAGCTCTCGGACGGCCATCCGGGGGGGGGGGGCAATAAAGTAATACAAGTACTCCCTTTCCGGAAATTTCTCAGAGGAGTTTCCTGTGAATGGGCCTTCCGGGCCCGACGTGATTCTACAGGATGCAGAGCTGATGGTGATTCTTGGTGGATAACTTGCCGGATCTTCCAACCACACTGAAAAGTGGTATCAAACTTCCGCTCTGCATGTTGCATGTGTTAATTAACTTTTAGACCACAGTCTGGTGGGACTCTGCTCGGTGCGCCGCAAGAGCTATGCGACGTATCCCGCACCGTGTACCCAGTTATTGTACATGCATATTTAATTACAAATATAGCCCTCCTTGTTAATGGGCAACTTTCAAAGCACCGTCTCCGGATGAAATCTTTACAACAACTGTTTAAATTATGTATCAGTTAATCTGACTATCTAATGGACATCCTTATTACCCGTTCTTCTTCACCGTCATGAGAGTGAGCCGCATCAACAGTCTGCCCGCGGAAATCTTCACTGCATTCAAGATCGTACCATCTCGTGCTACTCAAATGTAGCGTATCAATTTCCGTGATTTATGAACTCTTACTGTACCGACGGCCAATAGGTACTCAAGTAACTATACTATTGTGTATTTACTTATTTCCACAAATTGTACTGATGACTAATAGGTACCTGCCTGGTCTGTCCGACCGCATTTTTATACTTTCTGTTTCATACTGTAAACATTATCTTTATTTCCGTGGGTGCTCTCAACTAACAGCACCGTTAGGTCCTATAACCTGTGATATATCGTTAGCATTGTATTAGTTAGTTGTGTATATGGCAAGTAGCCATCCTAGTTATTATGTTCTGTTTATATATAAACACTCTAGGATACAGTACGCTAGGTAATACTATACAGCAACATTATATCCGCATCACAATATTCCCCCAGCATCAATTTTACACTGAGGTCGCTGATCATGCTCCAATTGCTCGAGCTTGACATGTTACCAACTAAACCTGGCTATTCTAGCTCGATAGGATAGGTTTAAAGCAGTTAGGGACAATCTCACCATAAGAGACACATAGTGTACACCTCTTTTCCGGTTGTAGTGGATATGTAACACCACGCAGTGGCTAGGTTGTGTAAAATTGGCCAATTGCCTTAGGGCCTCTTATTAATATCGAGTTGTTGTCTTTTTCTACACTCCTCCAGCCGCAAGTCTTAATAATTGTCTGGACTCCCAATTGACACGTTGGCAGGATCCGACTCTGGGAAACTATTGGGGTTTCCGAGCGGTGATAACTAAAGTGTTGATTTGCATACACTCCCCCTGTATCTTCGGATACCAGTTAGTTTAGATTCTCCTGCCAATGTAGGAAGCACTGCGAAAAGAAAATTGTATTATGTAACCCCGGCCTGCAGTGCATCTCTGGGCATTCTGGAACTTAACCCTAATGACAGGTAATAGTTTGAATCTGTAACAAACGGGTGACGGACGAGACGCAGATCTCCATCCAACTTGTTGTAGTGACTGGGTGAGGTCTTAGAACCCACCACGCCCGTACGGGAAGGTCACTAGCGATGGATATCTGTCTCTTGCGCCCCACCATAAATGATATTGCGCTTTCTAAATTGTTTCTGTGAACTGTAAAACTCGTCGTAGTGATGTTATATGTGGCTATGGTGAAATGGTGACCGGATCGTCATATGATTCGGGAGCTATTGCTCCGTAACATGTATGCACGCTGTCTTTCTGAGGAAGATGCCATGCAGGGTGACCTTTGGGAAGCTGAGCATCTTGGCCAGTTAGGTATATGTGTCTAAAGATAGGTAGGAATCCTTGCCACTTGCGGCCAAAGCTTGGACTCGTATCTAATAAGCAAATGGTAGGTTAGAATGTAGCAAAAGGCCCACATAAATAAAGCGGCAACAACCAATGCAGTATCTTTGAACCTGCATAAGACGGTGACCTATTAATTCTTCAGACATCATCTGCCCCGCCTTTACGTAAACCAGTGTGCATCACATTAATTATGGCTTCACTAGGCTTGACCAGCACGTAGCTTTTTGTTTGAACAAAAGTGTGGCCCTTTTTGCGAGGCATTTTTCTCTCGCAACAACAATGTTTTGTGTGTGATAGGGGTGTAATTGGTTTATATTAAACTATTCAAGGAGTCTCGTTGCGATGCTCCCTTGCGGGGATACCTCTGCAGATTTACGAATCTGTGTGGTACCTTCGGCGAGACCACGTAGAAAGAACACAAGATAGCTCTATGTACCGTATTATTCGCTCATTTACTGTCAAACAAGTAGCATTGTTTGTATAGTTATAATTGTGACTGTGTAATTATATCATAATGTCCAGACTTTTAAAGTAGTTTATGGACCGACATACCGGTGACACGAACAGTTGGGACGAGACCATGAGGTTCAATCTCGGCGGCAGTGGCCACAAGGCCCCTCTGGAATGTGAATGTTCCACCAGCTCTAGAGGCTGGTTTTTGCACCTTCCGGAGAGACGTGATACAGGATGTGCAAGCCCGAGAACCATAGCTAACCAGCCCTCCCGCGCATCATGTACATGCACTGCAATGGAGTGGAGCAACATGATGGACCAGGGTGTACCCCCTTGAGCTACAAGTGGCGCCCGATGTGGGGCTTGAACGAGAAGTGAACCCACGCCAACTCTCAACACACGCGAGTTTCAGTCTCCTTCATCAGACTGTCAGCTCTGCCTAGACATGTATGTAGCATCATATCACGGACGAACTGCTCACATGCTCACCGACTATGCTAATAATTTCCCCAGTGTGGAACAACCAGCACCACCATTTCACAAGCTTTCACTGATTATCGAGGCGACATTCCGTGATGCCTCGCAGGCAGGAGTTCAATATATAAACTTGTCGGATATACGCAATAGGCACCCACCATCTATGCCGGATCGCGGACGACCACGATATAGACGCCTACGGGGGGGGGGGGCAAACTTATCCTTCACAACCATTATGTTCGCCATCGTCATCACAACACCCTTCCAGCAATACACCAGAAGACCATCGCACAGCTAACACCATCCCCGTCAGTCACCTGCACCACCACCATATGAGGAACATCCGTCACAACGTCTAGTAGAGTATCCACATCGTCTACATAGCACGCCTCCACCAGTCTATAGACCAACACCTGTCTATGGACCCGCATCAGTGCGGTATTCCGTGGAGCCAACATATCATGCACAGCACCATCGATGTGAATCTCCCTCACGGACACAGCATCATCATCATCATCAGCGACATCGACGGGAAACACCACCGACACCACCACCACCACCAACACGCAGACCAGCATCCACGTTTTCATCAGTCTCCCTAGTACCACCACCTTGATTCGCGCCCATCACTTCTCATCATGGACACCGCCGGATCATTCTCCCTCCTGAATTTAGTGGGGAGAATGATTGTGCTAGCTATGAATTTGAGTTCGAGATAATAAGTCGCACAAATCGGTGGACGAATTGACAAATGGGAGAGTATCTGACCACAAAGCCGTCCGAGAAAGCACGGCAGGTCCTGGCAGATTTGGGCACAGAGTACACACCAACATACACAGAGTTGGAGAGCGCATTGTCGGAAAGATTCGGCGACACAGCCCTTGGAGAAACAAGTCAGTTGCAACACACACACACACACACACACACACACACACACACACACACACACACACACACACACACACACACACACACACACACACACACACACACACACACACACACACACACACACACACACACACACACACACACACACACACACACACACACACACACACACACACACACACACACACACACACACACACACACACACACACACACACACACACACACACACACACACACACACACACACACACACAGACACTCGCACACACACGCGCGCGGCTTCTTATATGCCAGTACCAATGATGCATACCGCATCTGCGGTACTGACATCTCCCCATGCCTGAAATTGTGACCCCCGAAATTTTCGCATCTAACAAACCTTCTTTTCTATGTAAAACGACAGTGGTAGGTTGTAGCACCTCTGCTGAAACAACGTTTATACAAGCAACGTGAGCCACCGCCAAGGCACTTAACACCCGGTAGTCCTTGGTGGTTTGCAATTCACAAGTCCTTACAGCATCATCCCATGATGCATTGTCAAAGGTGGCTCACACAGGTAGACCTCATCTGTGATTGTGGCAATCCTTTCCGCACTGCTCTATACACCAACTCTCAATACACAGAAACGATATCAACACCACCACCATTGCTACCCCCAGCTCCATCGTCGCCTAAGCAATCGCAACAGCAGCGACAATGGGCTGGCCCTTTCCTCACTCAGCCACCATCTGCTCTCATGGAAGCTATCCCGAAACAAGCCGACTATATACAGGATGATACTGCACCAAAACACTCACACATACAGTATCATTGGAAACTCTTTCACAGGCACACCGTAAAGTGATATATAAGTGTGCTTGTCTGTTTAGCGGTGTTTCCACCAGAGCCACCGTGGGCACTGGAGCTTCCATCACCATTTTAACAAGCGCTTCTATGAGAGCATTCCACCTCAAAAGAAGCCACCTCTTAGACCTACAAACATATTTTAGCAAACAGCTATGGAAGCCGATGTTCCCGTGGCTGGTACGCTAAACCTCGTGATACAGATAGAGGAGATGCAATTCATCCAGCGAGTTGTCATTGCCTCTATTCAAAACGATGTACTTCTTGGTTCTGATTTCCTCAGTGGCAGCAAAGCCGTCATACATTGCAGACAACAGAAACTAGACATACACGGCCGACGTATACCACTTGGACCGGAATCATCACAGTACCAATTAATTGTATATTTCAGCATAGAGCATGCTGTACATTGTGCATTTTGGTTTCTAGCCAGAGCTTTGTAAACGCTGCATAGTATGGTGATATGTTAAGGAGAGTGTAATCAATAATCTTGAGAACGAGTTAAATTTGGTTCATAACATGCATAACTCAATACCACAGCTCATATCACTAATTGTAGTTGGCACCCAGACTGGATTTCTGACCCATTATCCATTCATTTTGCACCCAGACTTGATTTTTGACCCATTATCCATTTTGACAGAGTTCTTTTACAAACCTTCTTCGATTTACTTATGAAGTTTCAAACTCATCTGAAAAAACTGTCGCAAGATTAATCATCGGGAATCGCCAGGGTTGCGGCTGGTCTCTGCTGGACACACTGGATTTGCAAAAAATCTTGAACAATGGCAGTATTGTAAAATTATATTTAGAACTAATGACAAGACTATAATGAGAGTCAAAATATGTAACATCATCAGCAGATGTCTTCTGACAGAGGGCTCCAGTGTAAATGTTCATTCGCCTGGATGATTTTGAACCTAAACGTCCAGCACATTTCACGAATTGGGCGTTGAAACTATGTTACTTACTTATATTGACGTAACGCTGAAACTTAACATATGGATGAATTGTATTTGTCTCAATCTACCATACCAGCACTGTCAATACAACCTGCTATAGATGTATTTCAGTATCTCTATCATTCATTATTGGTATCCTGACATGTTTTAACCCTTTAACACTCATATCAGCCAAAAACGGTCTTGAGAAATGTCCATTTACAGACAAAGCGAAGACTATATTTGAAAATTTACCACTGGAATTACTGGCTTGATAACCGATCCAGTCATTCCAGTTGTAAATTTTCAAAAAGTCTCTTAGTCTGCAAATGAACATCTTCTAGGAGAAAATAGCAATTTTCTTGAACAAATGTGAGTGTTAAATGGTTAAGTACTATGAATCTGAACCTGTTATCCCATGACAAACTACAGCTATTTATTCAATAGAAATAAATTCATTAAAAATCCTCGCAAACTGAATATCTAATGTGTAGTGAATTTGACAATTTTTGTTGTGACTATCACTATCGACTAGTATAAGTTGGTTTGTGCCAAAAAAGGCTTTGAGAAGTATTGAAAATTCAACATTTCTGCCAAACGATTTATTGAAAGTATGGACAATTTTAATTTTATCATGTGTGATTTCCATTTGCAAAATAATATAGATAATATTGATACAAGAGTATCACTATTATCTTTATTATTTTGCGAGCTCGGCTACTAAATGTGAGTTTTCTGCAAAATTTTGTTTTGAAATGGAAATTGATTGGTGGCTTCATAAAGTTGGTCTGGAATTTGATAAATTAGTTATGGACACTGTATGGAATGTCACTCTGTAGGTCTATGAATCCTGTTAACTATGTAGTATTGTAACACATCCTCTGGTATTGAAGAATGTCCATTTGCTGGCCAAGAGAAGAATATTTTTGAAAATTTACCACTGAAATAGCTGGCTAAGTTGATAAGCAAACTAGTCAATTAATCTTGTGGCGATTTGTAAAAAATAGTCCTGTTGGCCTGAAAAAATGTACATTATGTGAGCAAAATTTCAGAATTTCTTGATCAATCTTGGCCATTAAAGGGTTAAGTTGACCAATCCTGACCAGTACTCCATTTAACACTCAAGCCTGCCAAAACAGCTTTAGCAGGAATCTTGAGAAATGTTCATTTTGCAGACCAAGGACTGGCAAAACTATTTTTGAAAATTTACTACTGGAATGACTGGGTCGATAACTGAGCCAGTCATTCCATTGGTAAACTTGTCCAAAATCATCTCTTGGTCTGCAAATTGACATTTTCTATAACAAATGGGTTGAGCCAAAAGCTCTAATTGTGTATTATGCTATGGCTGGAATTATGAAAGATGAAAAATAGAGTTAATGTTGGATGTGCTTTGAACAACTCGGTCATGATTTAATATTGTACACATATATGGGTGGGCATCCATTCTCTATGAATTGGTAATTATAGCAAGCTTCGTATTGATCATGGAAATCCTGGAAATTCATGGAATTTGAAGATTTAAATTCCAGACCTAGAAAGTCATGGAAAATCTAAGTTTTTAATCATAGGTCATTGAAAAGTCATGGAAAATGGTAATCTTGTAAAATAAAAAGAAATCTGTTGGTATTAACATGATAAATAATCTCTAAGCAATAAAGATTATGGCAACAGCTTGTCAAAACAAGGCTGTGGCTTGGTTGTTGCAATATTCAGACATTTATAATTTTGGTCTTGAAAAGTCATGGAAGACATGGAATTTCAAGCACAGAAAGGTCCCTGTTATAGATTATGCTCTAATGTTTGTACACAGGTCTCTGACCAGTTTGTGGATCTCTTTCAAGAACCGTCACTGTCAAAAATACTAATTTGCACGGGTCAAAGCATTATTTAGCTATATGGGTAGTGATTTGTAATCTTTAAGGTGCCATGGTTAGCCTTGGATCTAACTACTGAATCTGATTAATTTCTAATTTTACTATTACAGTCTTTCCAACAACTTCCAGACAAACTATTTTTCTGATTTAAGCTGATTTCTGAACACAGTAATAGTGGGTGTCTTATTCTTAATTAGAAATGTTTTTTCATAAAAATAACAAAGTTCTTGTCATTCTAGTATCATTTCTTAAGGTCTGTCCATCAGACTTGAGTTCAAGCGCAGGGCATTGCATTTAAATGTAAATGCAAATGTTTGTAAATGATTCAAATGCAAATGCAAGTGCAAATGCAGCCTAGCGCCATTGCATTTAAATGCAAATGCAAATGTGTGTAACTTATTCAAATGCAAGTGCATTTGCATATTTGGACACACGTCTGGTACTGAAATTCTGGAACAGATATGCATCTGTCATCTATGTATCTGCTGGTAGTGAGCATCTTCATGAAAACCTTTTGAGACCAATAGATTATTTTTTGAAATTTTACCACTAGAATGACTGGCTCACTTATTGAACCAGTCATTGCAGTGCGGTAAAAAAAAATAGTCTCTTTATCTGCACATGGAACTTTACTATGAAGAATTAATACTTATTTAACCATTAAAGTGTAACCATTGAAGCATTGAATGTTCAGATTCTTAAATATTATGTTGTCTATTTTGAAGGCTAATTTCATTGATAGAGATTGACCATATGGAACCAACATGTGTCAGTCAAATTACTTTCAAAATAATTATCAAATATTATGTTTAATATTTTTAAAAGGAATTTGATTTATGGCTGCTGCTGCACCTATGGCAGCAACAGGTTCCAGTAAAAATACAATCAAAATAGTTATCAGCTTATGCAATTATTTGTATGAATTTAACAAATATTCTGTTGAATATTTTGAAGATAATTTGACTGACAGCTATGGGTAAAAGTGGCCAGTCCAATTTGTTTCAAAATGTCCATCAGCTTATTATAGATGTGAACTAATTCAGCCACTTAAAGATTCAAATGTTGAAATGTTAATTTTGTCTGAGATCATCTTAGTCACACATGACTGAGTATGTGTGTATAGTCTGGGTGAATGACAGGCGACTCTAATTAGCAGCATCTATTAAGTATTGATCCCGGTAAATATCCATTTGCAATCCAACAACATAACGTTTGAAGATGTACCACTGGAATAACTGACTCAATTACCAAGTCAGTCATTTCAGTCATACATTTTCGAATATGTTCTCTTGTAATGCAAAAGGCCATCAATAAGTCAGTCTTGACAACTAAAGGATTAAGAGATTTCTAAATGAATGGAGTTAACAACCTTATAGACTGACCAAGTGGATATATATAATTACTAAGATCACACTAATTACTTTGAAAGGATCTTGACAATTATAGAGCACTTGTTGAATAGATTGTACAGTCAAAAGTGCTAGAGTGGCCACCTGTGTCTTGGGGCCAAAAGATTGTGATTCTTTAAGACAGATGATCGTATGAATATTGTTCATTCTCCTGAAAATCAACATATTGATTACCGCAGCAACAACGTTTAGTCCAATTGTTACATTAACCCTTTGGTAGCCAAACCGGCCAAAACCAGTCTTTGCCGTGGTCTTTAGAAATGCCCATTTGCAGGCCACGAGAAGAAAATCACTGAGCCAATCATTAACTAAAATTTGTTGGCGTGCTAAGATATCATCTGACTATCAAACTAATTTCAAAATATGCATAATTTTATATATGTATATTGATGGCCGAGAGCTACATGATAAGAAATTCAGAGTGAAGTGAGTTAATAAATCACAGAGAATTAAGTTTATAATTTCTAGCAACAGAAATGCCATTTGCATGATTTAAGAAATACGTTGGTTGAATATTTAAAAAAAAATCAAATGTGTTTGAAATTCAAATGCAAACCTGTTCATGCAAATGCAAGTGCAAATGCAAATACAAATACATGAGATTCAAATGCAAGTGCAAATGCGTCAGAAATTTCATAATTGCATTTAAATGCAAGTGCAAATGCGTTTAAATTCAAATGCCTTTTGCACTTGTACCAAAGCCTGCTGTCCATACTCAGTAAATTATAGCCTGGCATGTGGAAGACTGGGGCAATCAGACATCTCACTGAGGCATGCAATCTTGACATCTCACTGAGGTGACCCTTAAATTATTGTTTGTTTGGCCAAATTTGACTGAAAGCATCCTATTGTTGTAGGCTTTAGAACCTTTATTCAGAGATTTGATTGGTCAGTTGTTTGGATAAAAATCTTAGATTTTCTGAAAGATTTACGGGAAATTGTCAAGATGCGTCTCCTCCTTAGCCGCTTGACAGATTTTAACTAAGTTTGGTTAGAATCACCATATTGTAACAGGCTTCATGATTTCTATTAAGAATTTTGCTTCACCATTTTTAGGGGTGAAAATCTTTTATGAAAGATATACCAGAAATTGTCAACATGCATCCACCTGACAGATTTCAACCAAATTTGATTAGAATTGCCATATGGAAGCTATAGGGCTAGGAGCCTGTGCAGCTTTAGGACAGACCAGGATTTCAGTTGACAATATAAACAAGTGCGCCACACTATAATTGCAACATAGGCAGCTTTGTCCTAAATGTTAAAAATTGACAGGCAGACTAACAAACTGACTTGCGAGGCACAACTAAAACCATTTAACAAAATTTCCTCGTCCTTTTAAACAGTCAAATCTTCTTGATCATACATTGTAGGTACACGATTCAAAGGCTGTTGAGTATTGTTCTCAAGTGAACTCACATCTGAAAATTATTATAAAGATTATGCTAACTATTTTGGTAGTCCTGCGTTTCCAATGTCTCAATTACAAGACAACTATAGATCTAAGCTGTTGAATATTTTGAAAATAATTTGACTGTGAGCTGTTGTAACCCCCAATCAAATTAGTTTCAATATATTCAACAAAATATTCCTTAAAGCAAAAATAGTTTGTATTGTCTGGTCTAATAGGATGAAAGGGTTAACCCTAATGTAGAATATGATTTTAATTAACCCTTTCAAAATGCAGATCAAATGCTATAATGTTTCGAAATGTTTTAATTTTGAAATAAATTTGATTGGCTGATGTTGCAGCTTTACCATCCAACCAGAAAATTAAGCAAAAATGGCAATAATTATGTGGATTCCAGTTGTGAATAGGGTTAAGTTGGACTCCTGCACTAAGGTTGTGGAATGTATTGATTATATGCATTGTATCAAGTGTAAATAATTCATTCTGCTACATTTAAGAATCGTTAAATATCAAGCATACAATATATTGTTAGAGTCGTGTTTATTACAGAACCACCACCCCACCCTGTGTTCATTACAGCCACCACCCTTTGTGTATATGTAGGGGTGGTGTATGGTGGTGGGTGTGACTGATATTTTGAGAATAATTTTCAGTTATCCAAAGTCACTTAACATTGAACATAATGCATGTAGCCCAGACACTTAGACAGGGGCCGCGTAGCCTGTCAAAGTCCCCCCCACCCTATTTCAGACTTGCTAGCAACTCCAGGTAGTAGTACCATTATTCATTAAATCTAGGACCAACCGACCCAACAATGGATTTGCACCAAGATATTTGCGACTATGGCTACAGGCTTGCTTTATACCTGTAGCACGAAATACGGAAGCAGCAGCAAAAGGGTTCCCATTCCCATACATTAAGGAGTATCAGTCGGCACCAGTATTCGTGTGGCATAAAACACTATTTTAGAGCACCCGTGTAAAATAAATTAATAATCTCTTCGGTTTCCTATTTAACAATTTATTCTCCATTCGAGTATATGCGCTATGTCCAACAAAAAGGAGCAGGAATCACCTAAAGTACATCTTATAGTGCCTAGGCGTACATGTTTTGCCGTGTATGAGAGCGGCCATTTTGGAAAAAAGTTGTTCCGTCATTGCGATGACGCAACAAAATGGCCGGTCATTATCTTATCGGTGTATTCTGGGCATAGCACGAAGCTACGGCTCTATGTTTAGATTGGGCGGCAATCATGTTCAATGAATGTGTCATGTTAATTTCAAGTAATATTGATGCCGGGTCTACCGTACAAACATCAACTTCAAAAACACTAGATCGATCACTTGTTCACCGAGTTACATAGTGGGATGGACTTAGGCCGCTAGGCCAGATCGAACAATGCTATACTCCGTGTTAATCAGTTACAGCCAAAAGCCTAATTAGCATATGAATTGGGAACTACCCGATCAGATGTTTATATCACGATCATAGGTATGGAATACATGGACAGTGGAGCGGGAATAAATGATAATACTGGATTAACCCATCATATCCATGTTCCCTAAATTAATTAAATCATGAATAGTCTGACGTCACACATATACAGTGACGTCACACATCATAGTCCTTCCGGAGAAACGTGATATGGGATCCGCAACCCCGAGAACCGTAGCTAACCAGCCCTCCCGCGCATCCTGTACATGCGGTGCAATGGAGTGGATCAACATGACGGACCAGCGTGTACCCCCGCGAGCTACAATACTACGTTTATACAATGCAACCTGCATGCCATTGATGTTGTATAGCTGAAACAGCTAGGCAGCTCCAAAGGCAGCTCTGGATAAACGTGATGCCTGCCACTGCAAACACCTCCACACCATCACTGGACACCGATGGCCAGACAGGATAATTTTCAATGATTCCCTCTACCAGATGTGTAATACATCACTGCTGTCCGTAAAAGTCACCAAGCAATGATTCTCCATCATTGGTCATGTGCTGATGATGCCAGGAGAATCACCGGGAGCCTTCGAATTTACTCTACAGGGAACCTGCAAATATATAGTCAGGAAGGACGCCATTGCATAAATCTGTTGAAGCGAGCTGCGAGGTGATCTCAAGAAAAAAGAACTCGGTAAACTCAGATCAAGAAGGGACATGAGGAGTTTTTTTGGCTGAGGGCAAGACAGAGCTGTCAAATGAGAAGAAGACCGATGGCAGCTGTAGGATGTGTCTACTACTGCCGTCATAGAATACAATAATCATACATACATTATAATACTTTGTAAGATATAAGTTTATAATATTTATGATATTATACGTTATAGTAATATATAACAGAATGTTATAAAATTCCATAGTGTATTGATTATACAGATCAATATATATAATATTTCCTTTTATTCATATTATAGTAGAGCATTGGCCACTTCTTTCGTTGCACTAATCCATTTGGCTCTGACATAAATTTCCAATGGAGCAGTAATCTTTATATAATTTCATTTATATTCATCTATATCGTTGGGTGACAAGTGAGTGTTACTGACAGAGGAATATTAACTGAACATACACTTAAGAATCTTAAAGCTGTTGTGAGGACTAGCTACCCGATTGCTCTGATTAACTTGACAGTCATGATATATATATATATATATATATATATATATATATATATATATATATATATATATATCATCTTTTACTAAAAGAACAAAATGCTATTTAAGTTGTTTAAATCGGCCCAGCCAAAGCCGAGATAAGCACATAGCAACCATCTTGTTAACCAAACGTTTTCATCTATTAAGCTAAGGTTGTGACGTCACACCGGGAAGCGGCCATCAATTCCTGTTAGATTGCTATTCGAAATAATACAATAGGGAGCATAGGCGCCTATTACTGCGCGTATTAGACACCTATGTACCTATTTTTTGCACATCCATATATATATTTATATATATATATATATATATATATATATATATATATATATATATATATATATATATATATATATATATATATATACTAATAGACGATTTGGGCTTCAGGCTCGCCAGGTCAAGAGGTCATATGCAAATAATGCTTAAGACAGGAACCGACAATCTTGAGGCTAGCTACTTCCTCAAAATCCGCAGATCCGAATCCGCACATCTACAATATGAATTGTATGTGATTTCTAGCAACTGAACCGTAGCATTTATAAAATGTTATGGCAGCCATGCTGGATTTATTGATCATGTGAACAGAGTTTTAGAGTAGTATGGAAACTATCTTCTAATGAGAAAAAATTGATCCCGTGACTCGAGAAACAACAATTGTGACGACATGACCATATTTCCTTGTCATCTGGAAGCTTCAGATTACGAGTTCAGTTGTCGGTGGCGGCAATTTCGAATTTGTGCAAACACAGTCATTAAACATAGAAACATTTAAGTATACCAGGAAGATTTGAGATCTATGACAAAGATATCATTCTAGAAACAAGTGAGATAACTTTGACAGCTCGAAGGTTTATTTTATGACAAATCTATCGATACCTATATACACCAGAGAATCACGCGGTTCACGTGAAGGATTTAATTCGTGACGTCGCAGGTTTGTGGGTGTCGTTACACTCACAGACCTGCGACGTCAGGAATTAAACTATTCACGTGAACCCCGTGATTCTCTTATTCAATAAGAAGGAGGGTGTATGACCGTATATGGATAATTTAACGACACTAACAAACCTGTGACGTCACGAATTAAATTATTCACGTGAACCACGTGATTCTCTTATTCAATAAGGAGGGTGTATGACAGTATATGGATAATTTAATGACACTCACAAACCTGTGACGTCACGAATTAAATTATTCACGTGAACCGCGTGATTCTCTTATTCAATAAGAAGGAGGGTGTATGACCGTATATGGATAATTTAACGACACTCACAAACCTGTGACGTCACGAATTAAATTATTCACGTGAACCGCGTGATTCTCTTATTCAATAAGAAGGAGGGTGTATGACCGTATATGGATAATTGAACGACACTAACAAACCTGTGACATCACGAATTAAATTATTCACGTGAACCGCGTGATTCTCTTCTTCAATAAGAAGGAGGGTGTATGACCGTATATGGGTAATTTAACGAGACTCACACACCTGTAACGTCACGAATAAAATTATTCACGCAAACCGCGTGATTCTCTTATTCAATAAGAATGAGGGTGTATGCCCGTAGCTAACTAGGCTCTTGCTTACAACTCACTACGTGACAATCTACATGATATTTAGATAAAAATGTTTTTATATAATTATATTTTATTACCCATCCTGTTCTCCAAATATAACATGACTCGTTTACAGAGCCGGATTTAGCCTACTAGGGACCCGGGGCTATTACCTTTCTGGGGCCCATCGTTCATCCGCCTATAGATCACAGTGGTGGAGCAAGGGTTGGGTGGGCTAATATACTGATAGCTGGCAATGGCAACTAAGCAAGTCCTCCATGCTGTCTCCAGTTCATAATTCCAAACTCTAATTGTCACAATATTGTGTGGATTGTGGAACTGTATCCCACGCAAACAATGAAATATTCAGCCTGTGAGCAATGAACAAATCACGTTATCTTGCAAGGTTTCACAGCCGTTAGTCACTTAGCAGTATTTCCTGCTATTGTTACATATATCGATTCACAGGGACACATTCCATAACGTTAAAGTTACATATTGTTATTATAAAATAATTACAATGGACATAGAAAATGTAGTGCTAATATTAGGGGCACCAAAACAGTGGGGGCTCCAGGGCTTCAGCCCCGCCAGCCCTTGCGTAAATCCAGCTCTGGCCTGCGTAAAATCGTTAGTCAATCCAGAAAGATATAAGATATAAGATAGTATATATATATATATATATATATATATATATATATATATATATATATATATATATATATATATATATATATATATATATATATATATATATATATATTCGTATAATTGTATTCCAAAAGGTGTGTGGTGATGTTTGATTAGATATAGCTTATCCCTGAACCTCGCACCGACCATATATACTATTCAGGAATGATCTACGCCCATATCTGGCCATGTAGCCTACACGCACACCGTAGGCTATTTTATCTCTCTATTGCTCTATTAGAATAACGTCTAAAGCATATGAGATGAGTGGAAATGTATACCACTGATCTTTTTTCATAAGCCTACTTTTGCAATTCTCAAACCAATGTAATTTCAGGTCTAATTCACGTACAGTTAACCCGCTGTTATTGTCAAAACCAACTGGCGTATGTTAGCATTATGACGTTAACTAGTCATCATACAGGTCTGTCCTTTAATCGACAAAATATCATCTACTTTTACGGTATTACTGAATCTTTGTGCAGCTTGAACAAAGTAAATTGGGTCTATGTGTGAATAATGAATTGCCATACAACACCTATTAGTCTTTTTGGTAGTCTTTCGGATAGATTCATCTCAGTTATAAATATCTTCTACGTCACGACAGCGTCATCGTGATTTATGTACAACGTTTATACGAAACCATTTATGTAATATGCGTCCGTGTGTGCGTGTGTATGTGTGCGTTTGAACATGTACGCACTTGTTTTTATTTATGTAACAAATATCATGTATATAGATAGATGAGCAGGATGACCTAGCCAGGAGCGCGTGATATGGTAACCCGTTTTACTCTGTGTGCTGGAATACGATATACGTTTAAATTATGAATAACGGACCGACGAACAGACAAGAAGGAAAGAGAGAATAGTAGAAGGAAGAATGAACATTTACTTTAGCGAGGGCGCGTGCCTATAGTGAAAACAGCTGGTGTCATTGTTAATAAATGCCGCGTGGATGGAATGAAATGGATGACAGAATTACTCACCTTTGGACAGCAACAAATGCAAACTATTTCGAATACAATCCGTAACAACAAATGCAAACTATTTGTTAGTTCGTAACAACGACTGCAAACTATTGTATTTCTAAAGGTCAAACGCATTTCATGATGGTGTTATAGAATTTATCCGAAATCCAATCATGGGTAGTTAGGCCTGTACGAAATACTGGTTTTGTTATTACTGAAGGAATTTTGATGCCACGCATATTGGCGGTTGTATATGAAATGCGGCTGAGAATTGACTGCTTCGATGCGGGATTGTTTTAAGAACGATTGTAGCGATTTAAGTAATCAATGCTCGGCAAACGTATAGCAGGAAATAATTATTTTGATAACTTTATGACTGGAAATGTCTTGAATAGAGGCAGTGGTTAAATGACTGGTTTTCTAGTACGATCGAACTTTGTCAGGTGCTGCTGACTCATGTGCTGCGTGGGCTACGGATTTTCCCGTGACCAGATCCGTAGTACGTGCTAGGTCAGACATCACCGAATGATGCACGTATGTATGTATGTATGTATGTATGTATGTATGTATGTATGTATGTATGTATGTATGTATGATTCCTGTATTCTGCGGCTGTAGTAGTAGAAACATCCTACAGCTGCAATCAGTCCTTCTTCGCTTTTCCCCACTGTGTCTTGTCCTCAGGCAAAATCCTTAGCTTCCTCAGGTCCATTTTTGACTTGAGTGTACCTAATCCTGCTTTCTTGAGGTCACCTCGTAGCACGCTTAGCAGATTTATGCAATGACGTCCTCTCCTGGCTCTGTATTTGGTGGCTCCGAGTAGGGAGAATTCCAAGGCTCTCTGTGCTGGTGTGTCTTCTGGCATCCTTAATACATGGCCAAACATGGAACATCTTTGCTGGGCGACTTTTACAGACAGCGGCGGCGTATTGCACATCTTGTATAGTGCATCGTTGAAAATTATGCTCTCTAGCCATCGGTGTTTGCGGTGGCAGGCATCAGGTTTGTCTAGAGCTGCCTTTGGAGCCGCCCAGCTGTTACAGTTATATATCATCAAGGATACACATGTTGCATTGTATAAACGTAGTCTTTTTACCAAGGGCATCTTTGATCTACGAATCCATAGCTTCCAGAAGGACTGGCAAGCTATGTTCCCCATGATGCAGCGTGCAGCAATGTCAGCAGTACTGTAAAGCAGTGAGCCCAAGATTGTACTTTTCCTCCATGGTTCACTGTCACAAAGTGGATCGTCATTTTCTTTAGTCTCATGCTTTGCAGATAGGTATATGTGGGTGAACACTGTTTTTGGATTCATTCATAAAGAGATTCTCAATTTTTAGTTTCCTTGCAGCTATTGGGATGTTTTACTATTACGATTTAGTCTTCATGGAAATTCTGCACGCTCCTTGAATTATTTATTATAATTTTAAATATAGAATTGAATCCTAGCATCTCAGCTAATGGAGTACGTCCACAGGTATCTCCCACGGGGAGTGGTTTTGGTACCAATGACAACCATGTACAGCGGAGCCAGTATGTGTTTGGAAATATCAATAACGGTTATCTCGGTCTACTGTGTCACAAGGTGGTGGCAATAGTTATGCATTTCGGGATTAGTAAAACGTGACGTACATGGGAGGCAAAACTGGTAGATGTAACTTTGAACAAGCTGTCAAATACACGTGCCTGTGACAATACAATGCACCTTTCCAGTTTATCCATCCATCTTATGACGTCATAGTGAATAGGGTGACGGGTCGGATGACGTCATAATCATGACATCATGTATGACTCTTAAATGCTGAATAGTTCGACACGGTGACATTGTGCGAATTGTATGTATTTGCTATTTAATAAACATGCTGTTGAATATTTTGAAACGAATTTGAATGGGCGCTGTTGCTGTCATAGGCAGCAACAGCACCAAGTCAAATTAGTTTCAAAATATGTAACAGCTTACCTGTATTGTTTTCTGGAAATTGATAGTCACGGAGTTCAGAGATCGATCGATACCAACACGGGCGAGGTGTGGGTGGAGTTTAGCTAGAGATGGGCGGGGCATAGGTAAAACGGGAACGGTTCATTAAATTCCTATGAGACAGCGAGCCCGAAAGTGAGATATGGAGTCAGAGGGACGAGGAGAGATGGGGAGATGGTGAGAGAGGTGATGGGAGAGAGAGGGAGCGAAAGAGTGGTCAGAGAGAGGGGGTGGAGGTAGAAAAAAGAGAGAGATGGTGAGGGATAGAGAGCCGGGGAGAGGAGTAGGAGAGTTATAGGAATGGCCACCTCGTCATTTGTATGTTGTGACAAAGATTAGAAAATCTTCCCATTGAAGATAGTGTTGTCTTAGGTGGAAGTTGTTCTTTGAGGTGGTTATTCTCTCAATCTAATCACAACATGCTTGATAGATCCTAACCAGAGGCCTAGTGCACCATAAATGCATTTCTTGGTCGGTCATAAAACCTGTCCTATGCGACCACCTTATCGGATGTTTGACCAGGAAAAGCATATCTAATTGTAACCCACTTGAATAGTAGTAACCATATGAACCCAGAAGTCCCATACTCTAAATTTTAAGACGATCATACACGCTAGCTGTTGAATATTTTTAACTAATTTGACGGGATGGCAGCATCAGCTCCCAGTCAAATGAGTTTCAAAATATTATTTGAAATTCACTGGGTTCTGTTGTTGTCATAGAAACCAGCAACTTACAGTGGATTAAGAATCATTTTTCGTATTTGGTACTTCAGATTCTAGATGCATGGTTAAGATAGAATGTGTCTATTAGATGGCAGGTTGTACGACCCATCTACTAGAGCGTTCATGGCGCACTAGGCGCCCGCATTGTGCGTTGTGACTTGCGCTCAGGTCAATAACAACTCTATCGTTAATTAATATTGGCGAAGAAGCGGCTATTCAATTCGCGCCGAAAGAGGTGATGTCTATTTTAAGGTACACAATAAAACATATATCAAATGCGAAAGCCGGTTAACTACTGATGCGCAACCTTACAGAATAATGAAATTTATTCAACCCAGTTTTGATTATGTGTGATTATATAGCAGATAAGTAAAAAAGAAAAGTTAATTCTAAATTTATCCGTAACAAAATATATTCGCGGTGTAAACAATCACGTACACAATTGTGTCATAGTAATCGCCATGTTAACCCGCCCGTTTCATTTTCCTCACTTTCAAATGGATCTTTCCAGTTCTAGCTATGCCACATCTATGTTTAGCTAAGCTCGACCCACATCTCGCTCGTGTTGGGATTGATCGATCCGCGACTATCAATTTCAAAGAAAACTATACAGGTAAGCTGTTGAATATTTTAAAAGTAATTTGACCGGATGTTATGGCAGTCAAATTAGGTGCAAAATATTCAACAGAATGTTTATTAAATAGTAAAGATATACAATTCGTACAGCAACGCTTAGTCTGTCTTCGATTATGCATTCGTAGGGTATGCTATTGATATACGGCAATCATGACGGCATTGAGTATGACGTCATCCTACACGTCACGCTGTTGATTATGACATCATATGGTGGATGGATAAACTGGAAAGGTTTATTATGCTTTAATGAAGGTCACTAATACCTCAATCCTGCCTCCATTACAGATCCGAAATGGGTCAATCATGCCTCAGTGACAGGCCACTAATAAGTCAATCATGTATATATGACAAGCCAGAAATTGGTCAATCATTACTAATTAACAGGTTAGTAATTGATCAATCATACACACAGTATACATCAGTAATGTGTCAATCACTTGTAATTGGTAGATTAGTAATGATCAACCATACCTAAATAGCAGGTCAGTAATCGGTCAACCAACACACATTATACATCAGTAATGCGTCTATCCAGTGTAATTGTTAGGGTCGATCCTCCCTGCTTGACATATTTTTAATGGATCAATAGTGCCTAATTGACATATCATTAATGGGTCAATCATGCATAATTGACATCTAATTAATGTGACAATCGTGTTTAAATGGCAGATAATTAATGGGACATCGTGTATAATTGACACATCAGTAATGGGGCAATCCTGTCTCAATTGACATGTCAGTAATGTGTCAATCATCCCTAAACAGTAGTGGTTCAATTTTATTGGAAGGTTTGCCACACAAAGTGGGGTATAGTTCCAGAAATGATTTGACAATTGCAGGCAGTATGGATGCATTCGCACGTACATGGGTTGACTTACAGAACTTTTACTTGGACCATAAGTGCATACATTGCGAATTATGGCGTCTAAATCTGTACACATGTGAATTACTGATGCCTTTGTGCTGTGGCGAGGTCATAAATGTGAGCTATATAATGTAATGGCATTAGTGTTATTAATTAAATGCTTTGAGAAGAGAAACCTTTTAATACATTCAGATGGTTAGAACTGTCTACAATCTTTCTATAAGCTTAACATCCTATACCGAATGAGTTAAGATCCGAACGTGATTTATGTTTTGAAAACGCGGATATTACCAATCTGAGAAAGGGTAATCTCCGCATGGCTTACTGGGATTGTCAGATGATCACGGTACAAGTCACAGACGGAATTTCGGGTCACCTCATATTTTGGTTCTGTTCACGTCTGTATTAATAGCTCCGATATGTCATGCATATGGCGTCACAATCAATTATGTCACCAGTAGGCTGGTGTCACAATCAAATTCGGTAATGAATGACGTGTCCAGGTACATCATGCAGATTAAATACTTCATCACGTGTAGGAAGTGTATGTCCATAGAAGTTTAAAAAACATTATGTAGAATATTTGGAAACTGATTTGACTGGACACTGTTGCTGCCATAATTTGTTTCAAAATAACCAACAGGTTATCTCTATGGTTACATTGAATTTGGGATTCTGAGAATTCACCATTGAAATTATACAAATCGATCGCAACACGCGCACAGCATAGGCGGAGATTAGCTAGAAATGGGCGGGACATAGCTAGAAATGGGCGGGCATAGCTAGAAATTAATCCCTCTTTTAGACCTACCTTTTTCGGCAGAGTTCACATCAGTATTCCTTACTGGGACTTCGACTGGTAGGATATTGTTGTGTCGTGAGTTTACCGTACATCATGTGTCGAATCATTCTTTACTGAATCCTGGGCAGCGAAGGGACTGATAAACATACAGTTAGTGGATCAGTAAACTGTCAATCCGATGGCTGCCGACTCGGACCGATTCTCCATATTCTTGACTCTGATCGACGGGATCGAGTGCATTGTAGCTCAAGGCAACCAATCCTGGAATAGCTAAAATATCCTAGTGATACATGCAGAGTCTTGTGCTGACCAGCACTTGATTTCGCTGGTGGACATAAAAGCATAGCTTTGGTTGATAATGGAAATTTCTATGAGTTAATTATCTGTTTTCAAGCCGTTACAGGTGTATTCCTTTCTTGAATGAGGAATCATAATAAATTGATACTCTTTAATGAAAGAGAACATACCGGTTCTGATAAAGTTGAAGTGCGCGCTGTAGGCTGTTTAAACGGTGGCACCTAACTTTTAGCACTTGTTTACTAAGAGTCGGTCTGTTGAACCACCGGGTGCCATTGCAGACTGTATAACTGTGTATGTGGTCATGATAAGTTATCGATTGTAAGATAAAATGAAAGTACTTATTATATTATTGTAAAACGGCCAAGTGACCAGCTATGCCTATCATCTGCTATGTTGGGAAGTGAACTCGGTTGATTATGAGATCTGAGGTAATGGCGTGTCACCAGAGAGCTACTTCCGTAAATACAATTAAGATAGGGCAATTCCCATAGTTAATCATCCATGTCCTTATGCCGGAATGTGTCGCTAAAATTTAAGCTGTATTATATCATTTGGACTGTTAAACACCTCACAGTTTGACACTTCTCCTAATACATAATACTATATTGATTATTAGAGTTTTATTGTGACGATGCTGTTGCCAACTCTTGCTTAAATGCCAGTTACCGACGTTGTATGTCGTAGTGTGGTTCCAAAGAGAAAGCGGACCAATGTAAATATCATCTCTGGTGCAGTATGCTTACCAGTAACTTCCCCTGGGAGCTGCACAAGTGAGTAAATTATCAGCAAGTTGGGAAGAAGCAAGTAGGACCGCGCTGTCGCCTCAAGCTAGAAGCCACGTCCATTTGCTCCGCCATGAATGCAGAACTCCATATAACCAGATGCAGATTCAGATTATTTATTGGCACAAAGTATTTTGCATGAAGATATATCCATCCATGAAGGCTACACATACATAATATAGATTACAAGACACACAGTACGAATATTGAGCAATTACGCTATTAAAAATGCTATTGTATTAATATTAATATTATATGGCGGCTATATATACACCTGTGCAAAGGTTAAGCACCACCCTATTTTTACGCACATGCGAGGGTATATTCATGTGCTATGAAGAAAGCAATAGCATAAACATTTATGTACCCATCCATCTTAGTGCAAGAGGTAATAATGCAACTAGAGGAATGCTGATTATGATGGTGGGGAAACACTGTATGTCTTTGTTTGAACTTGAAAACGAGGCCTGAATATGGTTACGTTGACACAACTGACAACTATTGCCCTACAGTTGACACACGTGGCTAGATTGTCATTAATGGTGTCTGAAAACGAAGTTTAACATCTGTGCACGAGTTTGAGACTGTCATTATTAATACCGGGTATATCCACCTTGTGCCTGGATGACGGCCTGGACACGACGTCTCATGCTGGTCACCAACCGACTGATACGCCATTGTGGTATTCGTTGCCATTCAAGATGGAGTGCGTCTGTTAATTCCTGTAGGTTCTGCACAGGAGGATCCCTCCTTCTCACCAAGTTTCCCAGAATGTCCCAGATATGCTCAATAGGGTTCATGTCAGGGCCCCTTGCTAGCCATGGTAGGGTTTCGATGGCATTCTGGCGGAGGTATTCATGCACAGCTCTAGCACGATGTGGTCGGGCGTTGTCATCCATGAATATAGGGTGGGTTCCAGGTGCATGATTTACAAAATGAGGGACCACAACTCTATCCAGTATGGAATCTTGATATCTTTGTCCATTTAGTGTTCCAGGTACAGTCAACAGATCCAGCCTACAATCAAATGAGATGCACCCCCATATCATAACGGAACCTCCACCAAATGGAACTTCTTCCATGATGTTACGTTGGTCTTACGCCGTGCGTCTGGACCTCCATACACGAGTTCGACCATCTGTGGCATGAAGCAGGAACCGACTTTCATCGGACCAGTGTACCCGTCTCCAGGATCTCATGTTCCAGTGTCTTCTTTCGTTGTACCACCTCAGATGCTTCTCTTTGTGGTGTGCAGTGAGGAGAGGACGTCTGACAGGTCCCCTAGCTTTCATGCCAGCAGCATACAGTCTCCTTTTGACGGTAGACATTGACACTCTATTGCGCGTTTCCCATTGCTGGCTGAGCACTCTGCTGTTGGTGAGTGGAGATCTCCTAACAAGGCGTACTAGGGCTCGATCATCACGGGCAGTAGTCTTCTTCGGTCTTCCAGATCTAGGCCTGTCCTTCACCTCGTTAGTTTGCCCATGTTTTGCAATCAAACGACTGATTACAGTATGGTTAATGTTCAGCTGTCTGCCAATCTCTCTGCATGACATACCAGTGGTATGCATGCCTATGATTTGCCATTTCACACGATCGCTTAACCTTCGTCTTGCCATAGCGGTTCACAATCAAGAGCTAATTCGCTCTGTACAAATAAACCACGGTCATGAACACAAAATTCCTAATCTTGTCGCCTCAATCTGTATGTAATGTTCTACACCTCAAACTGGACTTTTACATAACTGAACACGTGTGCTGTTTCCCGCCACGCACGGACATCAAGCGGCGTGAAGTCATGCATGCATGTGCATTTCGTACTTGGAATTATGTCAGCTAACGCGGGGACAAAAAGTATGGCAGCCTAGTTGTACCATCATGTTTCTACGTTCTATTGTTTTTGCTGGTGCTTAACTTTTGCACAGGTGTATACATATATCTAAACAAACATCATGTTGCCTCATTGCCCTGTTGCCCAGGGTTGTCATTGGTAGGCCTACTATAGTATTGATTTAACAGATAAGCAGACAGATTAGTTTGTAATATACACACAGCTGGAGATTACATTAACCATTTATCCGCTTAAATACTATTTCTAAGGAAGCGTGTCTGTAAGTTGCTGAATACTGCGAAAATAATCTGACCGGAAACCGATGATGCACTAGCCAGCAACAACTCTCAGTAAAATCCCCTCCAAAGCATTCAACATATAGACACGTGGATTGGCACAGGTAGACATATAGTCCGCGGATTGATGGACAGACTGGCATATGATGCTGCGGCATTGGTTACTGGTGGACCTGTGGTTAGCGTATTTGTTAAGGTATTTTGCCTTTTAATGGTGCATTTTGAAACATAGTTCAGTATGTATGATGTATGATTACATTATTCTGCTGCCGTGGTAGTAGAAACATCCTACATCTGCAATCAGTCCGTCTTCGCTTTTGCCCACCGGAACTTGTTCTCAGCCGAAATCTTTAGCTTCCTCAGATCCATTCTTGATTTGACTGGAGCGATTGCTGCTTTCTTGTTGTCACCTCGTAGCACACTTAGCAGATTTATGCATGAGGTCCTCTCCTAGTTTTGAATTTGCTGGCTGCCAGTAAGGCGAATTCCAAGGCTTGTGTGTCCCCTGGCATCCTTAGCACATGTCCCAAACATGGACTATCTTTGCAGAGTGCCTTTTATGGACAGCGGCGATGTATTACACATCTTGTATAGTGCATCATTGGGAATTATAATGACTGGCTATCGGTGTCCAGTCACGGTGCATAAATGTTTGCGGTGGCAGGCATCACGTTCAGGCAACACAGTACGGCCTTGGAAACCTCAGTGTCCCGCTTATTATACGACATTAATTATGAATACAAATTTGTCACCTAAGCTAAAATTAGAGATATCTACAAATGTGTTGAGATAATTAAATAGGGTTAGGCTTTCAATTTCATAGAATGGGCAATGAATAATGAAATGCTTCTCGTCCTCAACGAAGAGCAAAGTAAGCACACTCATTTCTCTACTGGTGTTTTCGGGGCAGTATGCCTTCCCACTTCTATTTAGAGGTTATGCGCATTGACTCTGCGTTTGGCAAACTCTTTACGCCTAGACTAGTCTCCATTAACTAGTAGATGGTTTTCAATATTAACGTTATTTTTTTAAAGTCTTGTAAATGTGAATCTTAGATCCCTGGTGGAATTTTCCAACAGGACATATAACATCCCTGCTCTCGATTTGTACCTCGTTTCCATGGCATATATTATTAGTTTGGGGGGATTCGTTTTTATTTACAGTGGTTTAATTGGTCTGAAAGTTTCCATGATTTTTTTACATGTGTTGACCAATTTGTTTCACTGAACGAGTGGCAGGATTATAACCAATATGGTTGTAATCACGGTCAATCTGCTGAGCTTCCGAACCGATGACAATATCCATTGCATAAAACAAACTACAACTTTAGTGCATCTAAAGCTATCCATTTGAGAAGCAAGTTTATCACCAAATAGTTGCCTCAACTTGATGACACGAGAGACGCTTTGATGGATCTAGTTTATTATCATACCATTGCCATGGTAGCTAATTAGCCAGTCGATCCTCAGACAATAACCATATTATCATTACAAACCAAATACAGATTCAGCTTTGTTGCATCCATGGATAAATCCGATCTATCACTAAAGCATCTAACGTCAAAATCAATTACGTAGGCTGATGTCCCAATCAAAGTGCATAATGATTGGTGTATCGAACTCCGTCCGAACACCGTCATGAACATTGAATAATCTGCCAAGTGTACGAATTGTATGCCTTTACTATTTAATAAAAATAACACCCAGTCAAATTAGTTTCAAAATATTCAACAGGTTACCTGTATAGTTACCTTTATATGAGTATTCTGGGAATTCAGGGTTCGGTCGATCCAAACATGGACAACGCGTGTATAGTGCTTAGCTAAAAATAAGCGGAACTTAGTTAGGAATAGATCCCTCTATCACAAAGTGATGCATCTGGAAGTGTTCATAGTGTATGTGTTGTGGTTCACTACTGAGGAATCCATTTTATCGATCGATTATATGATGTAGGCTGACGTCATAATCGATTACGTAGTGAATGGTGTAGCAAAGTTCATCACAAACGTTTAAGTGATGACAGACTAGTCGATGTTGTACGAATTGTATGTCTTTCCTATTTAATAAACATTATGTTCAATATTTTGAAACTAATTTAGCATTGGCAGCAACAGCACCCAGTCAAATTAGTTTCAAAATATTCAACAGCTTACCTGTATAGTTTCTGGAAGTTGAGATTCAGGAAGGGCAGAGATCACTCAATCTCACCATGGTAAAAGGGTTGATGGAGCTTAGCTAGAGACGGGCGAACCATAGCTAAAACGTAATTCATCCATTGAATACACGCGTTCAAATTTAGGTCACGATGATACCCTTTGTCACGTGATAAACAGTAGTGGAAAATCAGCCATTTTGAAATGCCATTTTGATTTTACAACTGAAGCACAGAAAATTGATTTGTAGGTAAATCCGAATTTATGCATCCAGTTCAAGCATTATGAACTATTCGGCGATACAGTTTCTAAAACGTGTGTAGCGTGGATCGCTCAGTCAGGTTTACGCCGACCCGGGTTGTCCGGGTACGGAACGACCCGATTTGAAATGCTCCAAGCACATCCTGGTAGGATATATAGGTTTGTGCGTGTAGCCACTAAATAGAGATTTATTTTCGCTCACTCAGTACTGCTATATCAATTCATTCGCTAGATAAACAAGCCAGGAGGTTGGAGGTGATGGTTTCCCGCCCATAGCTTATATCGATACCATGCTGACGAGTATGCCTTAGATGTACTCGACGCATGGGAATAGGTGACGAAACTTTGCAGCCGTTCTATAACACTACCTGGCAATTGCGCAGACGCTGCCTTATGTCAAGAGTTACCCATAGAATATTCCCCTCAACTTTAATCAAGGTACATTTCTTATTAACGGAGGAGTAGCGATTAAGAAATTTAATGGTGTGGCGCCATACTAATAACAAGCAGGGCAGTGAATCGAAAAACTGGCTCGCCACGGATGTGGGTACATATCCCTAGAATAGGTGTCTGACGTTTCAGCGAGATTGGATGAAAACTAAATGAGGATTAGTAAAAAATCAAAAACATGACCAACCTTTAGAAATCCATTTCGGATCTAAAAGTTATCTGCTAAAATAGTTTGATTTTCCTTACAGACTTGGTAAATATAATATTATGCGAAAAGACTTCACATTCAAACTATCTCTAGAAAAGTCAAACCTTTAGTGACGCCAATTTATACTTGCATCAGTTAATTCTACGTCATGTGATTGTGTCTTCAGATGTTTGATTGACAGATCTGATCCATGAATTATGAGACTGCGCTTGAATTAAATACTGTTCTGGCATTGCTTTAAGTAATTAACCCTTTAATTATGCAATTTTGTTTAATTTTTTCATTTTCTGACCATAAAAAGACGATTTTTGAAATTTTACCACTAGTAGTATATTCGGAGTCAAAATGATACCACCTCAAAATGATGCCGCCGTAGACCGACAATCGCCGCCGCGTAGACCGACAATCGCCGATTATTAATCTACGCGGCGGGCTGCTGCCGTAGACTGACAATCGCTGATTATTAATCTACGTCCGAGTCAAAATGATACCACCCCAAAATAGATATGGGGTAGATATGGGGCAAAAGTTTTCTACGTCGCGGCCCGTCCTGGTAGAAATGTTTTCAAACAAATCTACGTCGCGGCCCTCTCAACGCAAGGCAGGCCCCTGCTGGGCGCCGATCGGCGATCCGTGGCCCCCACAGCTATCTATGTCGCGCCGCATCCTGGTAGATAACTTTTTGCCCCAATTATTTATCTACATCACGGCGCGTTCCGGTATATAACTTTTTGCCCCAATTATTTATCGACCAAAACGCGCCCGACGGATGTGCGGCCCCGCCCGCCGACGGGCGATTCACGGCCCCCAGCGCCCCCACAACTCCTGAGGTCCCCAGCGCCCCCCACGGACCACCTTAGAATCACTATTTGGAGCCAGGTAGGTCCTGGTATACCAGACCCTCTAATACAACACACCATACCCATAATGAAAGGGACAAGCATACTCAGTGGTATACGAGCTGATCACCTTGTGATCAGGCACGCATTTCAGGGTAGGAACGTTCATTTAGAGACAGATATACCCAAGGAATATATCAGGTTTAAGACCCATGATATAACGTTTGTCAAACATGCATTACAATTCATGTAGATGGATCATGCGCGTTAAGCCTTTTAAATGCTTGAGGAACTGTGGTGGAGAATATTGTGGAATACACCAGGCTCATTTCCGGAAGGGAGCCGTTGAACCAAAGCCCTGTAAAGGATGTGGTAAAGGTATTTACACAGGCTATGGACTTTGCCAATACTGTGGCGGACGCTCACATACTAACAGAATAAATTACAAGAAGGTTTGCTCCAAGAGAAACGTCAGCCTAGTTATGGTTGAACTTAGTAGGACTGTCCCCACCATTTATTAGGAATCGAGTGAAAAGACAGATACATCACAAACTCTTATTTAGAGCTGGGTTTAAGAGCTATTATATAGCAGGTGATATACACCACTATTACAGGGGCTGAACGTCCATTTAGAGACAGATATCCCCAAGGAATACGGCAGTTTAAGAGCTATTATATAGCGTGTGGTATACACCATGATTACTGTTGCACAGCTTCGTGCTATGGCAAGGCAATTCGGCCTTAGAGGCTACTCTAAGGCCAAGAAAGCCGACCTGCTCCAGATGGTCGGACAGGCCCGTGCCAAGGAATTCATTGCTCGACTGAGATGATCAGTGAAGATGGGACGGTTTCCAGTGACCAACAGAGATGATCCTGAGAACTTCCACAAGAAAGCACAGCGGCGGCGTGAGCTTCATCAGTTGGATGAGGAGGTGATGGCTAGCTTATGAGCCAAAGCTGTAGCAACGCGGATGGCAGACCATCCAATGGAGCGCCTACCTGCCATATGCAGGATCACTAAGAGAGTGATGGGGAGGTCTGAACCCTTAGCCCGGCGCATGAGGCGAGAGGGTGAGCAGGTTCTCAATGAGCGTCTGGGTGAGATGGAAGGTGAGGAGAGAGGAAGACGGACAGTGCGCTGGACGTTCTTCCAAGGCCTCAATGGAGCCATTACAGGACAGATCATGGGTAAGATCCAGCAGACTGTCCAGAACGCCTTCTACCTCCGGTATACCCACACCTATCGCATCAGACACATCGAGGACGGTAGGGTGATGCTCTTCCACAAGAATGCTTCAGGGAGCGCTGGATCGAGGGGGCTCCCGTAGATGGTTATAATCCGACTACCAACACCGTTTACCAGTTCCATGGCTGTTTCTGGCATGGATGCCCTCAGCACCAGCAAGGTGAGGATGCCGAACAAAGATACCACAAGACAGTCCTGAGAGAGGAGAAGCTGAGAGCATCTGAATGCACGCTTGTGGTACAGTGGGAGTGCTGTATAAAACGCTGTCCATGCGTCCCTAAACGAGTTCGGACCGTCTCATACCCGCACTTCATCGTCTATGACTTTGAGGCACCCCTAGATGGTGCCAAGACTCATCCTACGGAGACTCTCACGATTGAGAGTACCCACATACCGATCTCTGTGTCAGTCGGCTGCTCCTTGGAAGGCTCCACCAGTGAGCCAACTCACCTCTTCAATCCTGACCCAGAAGCTCTGATCAAGGCTTTCATGGATGAGATTACCAGGCGAGCACACAGAATCCGTACAGATGTCAGGGCACAGTTCATCCCTTTAGACCTTGACAAGCTCCCAAAACGACAGCAGCGACTGATTACCGAGTGGTGTGACCAAGTTCCGGTGCTAGGCTTCAACTCTGGCCGCTATGACCTAAAACTGATCAAGAATCCCTTTGTGGATGAGCTGACCAACAGTACTGGCACAGTGAAAGTCGCCAAGAAAGCGAACCAGACAATGTTTCTCATGACCCCCGAGCTTAGGTTTCTCGATGTCTTGAACTACCTTGGCCCAGGAGTCTCCTACGAGGCATGGATCAAAGCCTATTGGTGTACACAGCAGAAGAGCTGGTTCCCATATGAATGGTTCGACACACCCGAGAGGCTTAATTATCCCGGACTCCCCGACTACCCAGCGTGGGGGTCTAAGCTCAAGGATGGCTACCTCCTGAAGCTATCAGAGTGGAAACAGTGCAAACAGACATTCAGCGAGCACGGAATGCGGACATTCGTCGACTGGCTGCGATACTACAACAACCTGGATGTCAGTCCATTCATCGAAGCCCTAGAGCGGATGCAGGAGTTCTACACAGAACGAGAAATAGACATCCTCAAGATGAGGCAGGCGTGACACGCATCCGCCAGAGTGAGCGTGTCTGCCAACGTCTACGCGGCTACGACGCAAATGCTCTGTACTTGTCTACGATGTCTAAAGAGATGCCATGTGGTAAGGAGAAAGTACAGCAGTGGTCCAGTGCTAACGACGTAGCATGATTTAAGAAGGATCTGCTGGCTGACCACTGGTTCAGTTTCGCTGAAGTGAACATAGAGGTTCCTAAGGCACTATGGGCGAAGTTCGAGGAAATGCCACCTCTCTTCTACAACAGAGAGATTCCAGCTGAGACAGTATCTGTTGATATGCTCACATACCTAGAGAAAACAGGTAGGAAACGTCCCACAACCAGTAAACTAGTCGGCGCACTCTCTGCCAAGAGGAAGCTCTTGTATGCACCGTCACTCAAGTGGTACCTCGCCCATGGGCTAGAGATTACAGCTCTCTACCGGACAATAGACTACAAGCCGCAGAGATCCTTTGAATGGCTTGTGAACAATGTTACCGATGCTCGTCGTACAGGAGATGTTGATAAGAGCAAAGTGCTCTTGGCAGATCTGTTCAAGCTACTAGGCAGCAGTGCTTACGGCAAGCTCATCGAGGCTCTAGAGTGTCACAGCAGCACGACCTTCACCAAGGATGAACGAGCGGTGGATAGAGCCTTCCGCAGTGCATGGTTCGAGGATCTCGAGGAGATCGGTGAGTCCTACGAGCTCCAGAGTCGCAAGGCCAAAATCACCATTCGTCGCCCCTTCCAGGTGGGGATAGCCGTATACGAGCTCGCGAAGCTGAGGATGCTGGAGTTCTACTACGACTTCCTGGATCACTATGTGCCTCATGACAGCTTCGAGTACCTCCAGATGGACACAGACTCATTGGCCAGAATTGTTGCAGGTGGATGAGGGTAAGGAGTTCAATTCTGGCCACTGGAGGGGATTTTCCGGATCCTCGTAGACACCCTGGAATGCCTGGGCCACCTGGCCAGCTGACTTGTCTGTGAGTGGTGCAGCAGCCTTGTACATGCTGGCGACATCGACGATGGTGAGGGCATACTTGTAGGTCTTACGACCAACCGAGTCGTGTGGAGGGAATAGAACATCTGCCTGGTGAACTCTATTCGGGACAGTTTCATAGAAATGGGCATGCCTGATGTGCCGTGGACGAGGTCTGTATATCTGCCACATCGCCTGGCAGCTGAGCCACTGGCTAACTGTCTCCAATGTGAAGTTGTGGCCCTTGTGACATACAGCCTCGAGTAGTTGGTGGGGACCACGGTAATATCCACCAGGCTGATGGTAGAGTTCCTCAAGAAAGATGGTTGATAAGCCACCGGATTTCATCACTGACATTCACTCCTGTCCTGTCACGCACGGTCTGGGTGAGGGTATCACTGACGTCCACTCCCGTCCTGTCACGCACAGCCTGGGCGAACTCTACACAGACGAACAGACGGCCGTTATGCATTCGACTATCACTGAAGACCTCCTGAAACACCTCCGTACACCAGTGTCTAGTCTCTGCTGGATCCTCGCTGAACGGTAGCTTATCGACTAACCCTCAGAAGTTAAGTGTCTTGACCAGGTCGTACAGAGACGCCATCCTTATATAGTATGGCTTAAATGTTCGGCGGCCCAGATGGCCGCAAGTGCTATGGCAACATACGGTAGCCAAGCGCCTGCAACTCCGAAGAACGTACCTACTCCTGAGGCGATGGTTGGTATGGCTTCAGAAATCTTCTCCACACCATGGAGAGCATTGTTGGCGATCTTGCGGACCGTCTCGCCCGCCTTCGTTGTGAACCGAGCAATCAGAGCCCCAACTGCTGCTCGTGAACCGATAGAACCTTTTACGTAAGTGTGATAGATTCCTTTCACCCTGTGTATTAGCTTGCAGGATTAAGGATCTACATCATCACCCGCGGTCTCCGCTACATCGTAGTCGTCTGCATCATAATCCTCCTCATCATAGTCCTCGTCATCTATATCCTCGACTGGATCTTCATACGCCTCTGGTTCATACATATCCATCGCTGGGGACAGCTATTTAGTAGCTTTAAACTGTAGTCTATAGCATGGCCTCCGCAATCTTGAATGCGGGCGTGTTTGCCTTAGCGAACTGGGGACTCAGCTTCGCCGACAAGAAGGTGGCAGAGGTCGAGCGTGAGCGTCATAACCAGGCGATGGAGAAGCTGTCAAAGGAGAAGTTTGAGTACAGCAAAGCACTCGAGCATATGCGCCAGAGGGAGGCACGCCGACGACAACTCCGAGTTCAGGCCAACCAGAGCCTCAAAGAGGCAGATGAGAGTCTCGATGAGTACTACGAGGCTGTAAAGATGTCTTAGCCAACGCTCGACTATGAAGCATCGACAGGTCAGAAGACAGCAGAGCTTATAGTAGTGGTGGCAGCTGCAGCTGTGACGACAGGAGTCGTGCTCTATGCACGCTCAAGCTGAATACCTGATGTGTTCGACACGCATACCTTAGCATAGGCAAAGTAAAGTACCGTCACACCTAATGAGCGAGTCCCAGCTATGAGGTTTCCGATGTTGAAGCTGAGCCGGTTGCCCTGATTAGGTGGGGGGGGGGGGGGTTTCCTGCCCCCGATGTGCTGACGGCCCTCGAGTGCCGACTCGAGGTCATCGCTTCCACTGGTTAGTCACAGAAGTGCATATGACTTAGTTTTCTGTCTGTAGAGTTGGCAGTCAGCCAGCTCGCGTACCTCACCAAGAACATTTGTCCCAGCAACCACAAGCTTGAAGTCGTCTAGTTTATCCACTTCCTGGATGACTCCTCCCTACTGAACGAGGACCGCAACAGTGACACAGTCCGATGCACCACGATGCAATGTCAGCTCTACCCGTTGGTTAGCTGTGGCTTGGACCTGCTGGTGTTCTCGTTCCACATGCACGATCCGCTGTTGGGAACCTGTTTGCTTCAGTTCCTGGTCATTCTCGTCATGCCAGACATGAAGTCTTGGAGCATTCATCATCGCATCTGCGAGCCGCTCAGTGTACACCCGGAGGAACAGCCTATCGTGCATGGCAGCCGGATTCACGTGTGTGTTCTCGAGGAGGGTGAGGAGTGGAACTGCCACATGCTTCTCGACACCTGCCTCTAGTTCGAATTCCGCGAATCCCTCATTGCACCCCATAGCGTAGTACCCCTTTCCCCTTGCATAGAAGGTTGGTTCACGAGCCGGCGGACCTATGACTCGGTACTCATCGTTCACATAGGTGATATCCACGGTGCTGTTGCTCTGCACGATCTCCCACCTGTTCAGAACCTGCAGGAGTTCTACCGTCTGTTCTATTGTGCTCTTAAGCTTGAACTCGAGTGTCATGCTCTTGAGCTCGTGGATCTGTGACGAGATTGCAAAGTCAATGTACTTCCCAGCAGCAGACAACGGGTTCTCATCCTGTATACTGGGTCGAATGAGTCAGGCAGTCCTTCCGAGGATCAGTGCAGTGCGATGTCGCAGGTTCAACGGCCCCAACCAGATGGTGCACATACTGCAGCATGTTTAAGGTCTGGGTATCTAGAGGGATATTAAACGGCTGCCATGTTTGATAAAGTTCTCCAGCAGATTGTCTATAGGCAGCAGGACAAGTCGGCACGACAGTCGGCATGACAGCCATGGCGTGCACTGTCCCACTGTGACAGGGTCCGAGGCCTGCTTCGTGACATCAACATTATCCACGAGCGAGTCATGGTTATACCGCTGACGGATGCGGAGATACTGGCCGCAATAGAGGAAGGAGCGCCAGCTCATAGTACAAAAGTACTCCTGACTCGGATACTCTACCGGAAGTTTTATAGCACCCAGGGTAGGGCACTAAACCTACCTGTGGGCCAAACCAACAGTCCTGTTATTCTAGCTCTCCAAAAGGCGAGGGTCGACCCCAAAGATCTACTAACAGTCGGGAAGTGGGCTGCCGTATTTAGCCTCCATAGACAGGAAGAGCGAGAGATGCTGGATAGCCTCCAGTCTGGAGCAAATAACTACTTCAGGGAGGAGGTCAGTGCCGCTGTATCGGAGAGCCATGACACTGGTCATGCAAAAGGTACTCAAGAGGTGTTCACTGTTGGCCGCAAGGAGGCTGTTGAGCATATCTTCAATGAAAGAGGGCGTAGGAGATTGGACAGGAATCTGTCAGCATTTCTGAAATTCCCAGATAACTACCAGGACTACCTCATCAAAACCGCCCGCAAGTCAGATGCTCATCGCGCATGGAAGATGTGGGTCTTCCGTGAGAAGTTCCAGAAGAAGAGAGTCCTACCATCTGACCCTCAGTGGATATAGTTTCAGCAATAGGCTCTGACGAAACTGACGAAGTTCCTAAAGCTTCTGACGAAGTTCCTCAAGCTTCTGACGAAGTTCCTCAAGCTTCTGACGAAGTTCCTAAGGCTTCTGACGAAGTTCCTCAAGGCTTCTGACGAAGTTCCTCAAGCTTCTGATGAAGTTCCTTAAGCTTCTGACGAAGTTCCTCAAGCTTCTGACGAAGTTCCTTAAGCTTCTGACGAAGTTCCTCGAGCTTCTGACGAAGTTCCTCGAGCTTCTGACGAAGTTCCTCAGGCTTCTGACGAAGTTCCTCAAGCTTCTGACGAAGTTCCTCAAGCTTCTGACTAAGTTCCTCAAGCTTCTGACGAAGTTCCACAGGCTTCTGACGAAGTTCCTCAGCCTTCTGATGAACGAAAAAAGTTGCGGCCGACAGTTTTTTAGCGATGACGTGTAGAGCAGGCTAGTTTCCTGGCTGGATTCAGCTTGTAGGTGAAGGTCTGCGCATTTTCCAGAGAGGACTTGAAGTGTGACAGCTCACCTGTCCCCTTGTTGCTGAAGATGAAGCGGTACAGCTCAGCTGCCCTCTGTACACCTGCTATAAAGTCCCCTTTGGGCTCCTTGAGGGTTAGGCTGTCGCATATGGTCACGACCACACACGTCCACACTTGGAGCTGAAGTATAGCAACCGGGCATTGTGGTGGATGTCAGGGGAGATCTCGCGGGTGTACTTTTGAAAGAGGATGAAGACAGTTATCTTTGTGTGCCGGATGCGCCTGGTGATGTTGCTGAGGTAGGTGACTGTCTTTTGGTCCATTGCAGGGTCATCGATAACTAGAACAAGGGGTTCTGTCAGTCGGGCTGCCAGCAGCTTCTCCATCAGGGCTTGCAGGTTCTGCGTCTTGGTGATTGGACCATTGTACCATTGATCATTACTGTCAACCGCCTCAGCGGCAGAGTCAGACACCTGAAGGATGTATTGAGAGGGTAGATGTTCGGCCAGGAGAGCCCGCAGCAAGATGTTTTTTCCGTGACCTGATGGGCAATGATCAGCACCACCTGGCCAGATTGTCCTACTGTATCAGTGTTCCCGATGAGATCTCGGGCTGGGATGGTACCTCGGATCTCCTGCGGGTCTCCCTTCTCATCGAAGTCTAGGAAGGAGATAGGGGCACAGTGTCCTCTGAACCAAGGCGTGCCTCGCCCAAGTGAGCAAGATCGCCTAGCTCTTTGCTTTCTAGGTCTGTGAGTGACAGAGTCATAGTCATATACAGATGGCTTAAACCCACTCATCATACCCCAATGAAATAGTTGGGCATAGAAGGACCAGGCAGTCGGCCAAGGGAATAGGTAGCAGTGCTCAGGGTACTTGCCCTCTCTGCAGGGGCACGTCTTGTGGGAGGTCCACCATTCCTGGTCATTGGCAATCCTCAGGCCGCGTGCTCGACTATGGGCTACACACTGCACTCAGGCATGCCATGCCTCATATGCTGCAGGGGTCTCGTCATCCATCTCTCACTATTCAGAGTGGTTAAAAGTAGGCGACGATGATGTCAGCCATTGCACTCGTTGCTAGCCCTAGAACCGCGGCCTCCATTAGTGTAACACGTTCACCCATGATCTTGGCAGCGGCAGTGTAGGCGGCACCACTGAGGGTGATCTTTGGGATGGGTTGAGTTATTCCGAGACAGTGGCCGGCCACCCCACTCACCGCGGTAGCGAGGACAGCCGCAGTGGCGGCAGGAAGAACCTCATTTCCCCCTGTCATCTTCACCATGGCCACATTCGCCACCACGTTACTGGCGACATGGACTGCCAGAGGCTTAGCCTGTGTCAGTATCTTCTGTGTCTTGGTTCGCAGCAGGTTCTCCACCTTCTGAAGACTCGCCTGGCTCTCGGGCAGTTGCTTCACGATCTGTACAGTTGACGTCATTGTTTAAGCCCTGAGTATACAATGCTGTTAAATGCCTGTGTTCCCTGTCGAGTGAGCTAATACGATCTTCCCAGTCTGCATCTGCTAGGTGTCCGGGTTGGTACTCAGGAATATTCATCTCTCTATTGAGACATCTTAAACATGTCCAGGCTCACGCTATGCGAGAAGTACTATGAGGTCTTCCAGAGGGAGCTGAAGGACTACAAGAAGAAGACACCAGATGAGCTCGCTCAGCTCTCCGGTGCTGAGCTGACAGAGGAGCTGACAGCTGTGAAGCTCTATCTAGGATTTGGTAAGGGGCAGATCTGCTTCCTTGAATACCTTATCATGGGTGGGAGTATCGCCGAGCAGCTCCTGCGAGCTAAAGGTTTCTACAAGGATCAGGAGTATCTGTCAGATGTGTTCCAGCAGTTGCAGACCTCCAATGCCTCACCTGACTCAGAGCTGAACAAGGCTCTGCGATACTACAAGCTGGAAATATGATGCGCTGTGGAACCCTCCAGCCCATGGATGTGCATGTTGGCAGCGTGTATAGGGGCTGTAGGGCAGGCCAAGCTGGCTCAGTGTCTCACCGTGGTTCCCACTGCTACTGACGAGAGTCAGGATAGTCTTATAGCTGATTTGCTAGCGGCGGAGTAGGCTGATCCCGAGCACCACGATAGCTAGGCCTGACACCACTCGTAGAGCTGCCACGGGAAGCAGTGTCGTGTCGATTGGCTGCAGTGGCGGGATTGGCACTGCCATGGGAAGCAGCGTGTCGACTGGCTGCAGTGTCAGGGTCGGAATGACTGTATGGCCCGTACTACGTGTAGGTGTGTTGATAACTATGTTGAAACCGAAGTGGACACCGGGGGAACTCCCCTCGACTATCATGTTGTTATAGCCACTGACTTGGAGGTCCTCGATGTTCACGATCATGTTGCTCGGAATCAACTGTAGGTGTGGTGAAATAGCAACGTCAAGTTTGCGATGGGCCTTCTGCAACCCCTGCTGGAACTTAGCAATAAGATTGCTGAGATCTGCCACGATGATCATATCCTCAACGAGACTGATGAACATGGCCTGGACCTCTGCTCCGCTGACACAATCCATGGAATGACGCAGCTTGGTCTGTGCTGTAAGGAGGCAGTAGCACAGGGCTTCCAGGGACTGGTTGATCCGAACGATCCCTGCTGGTGTGAGGCCTGAGGTGGTGTGTGGGACAAAGTACTTCAACACATCTGGATAGTCCTGCCTGATTCCGGTGATGTGCATATTTTGCACTATTGCTCCAGGATCCGAGTCTGGATCGAACGAGAATGTCGCTGTCTTCCGATGGCCTACTCGTCGGGGTGTTCGATAGGGGAATCCTGAGTAGTCACGTCTCGGGTCACCGTACATAACCCCTAGACCGCTGTTGTCGCCGCCATGCCACCGATAGTCTGGGTGCGCTTTGAACTCTCTCTGTAGTCTGCTGGCCGCTGAGACGCAATGACTGTTGAGCTGTGGGTCGAAATCGTGTGTATCATGGAGGCTTGCACCCAGCTCATGGAGGATTCGTCGCACAGTGAAGTACACGTGGAATCTGAAACAGCTGGCGATGAGCACAGCTTCAGGAGTAGCAGAATAGGAGTGAAGCAGGGTGGAACTTACTCCACAGCCTGCCATGGCACACCTCACGGCACAGTTCAGCTGCTGATTCCAGTATGAGAGGCTTGGAGCAGCCATCCAAGTATGAGCTTGCTTCGCATCCTTGATGGTGATGGGGTGGTTGGTCAGCGGTCGTGGGTTGACGGAGAAGCTGATTCGGGCCCGTCCATCCACTGTAATATAGAACGGTGTTAGCTCTGGTACATCCTCCAGTAGGCCTCTCAGGCCAGTCAAGGGTGTACCCAGGAGGGGCAGTTGGCTCCGGTTGACTGTCGTGAGGTTCAGTGGGAAGGCCATCTATACTGGTGTTCTTAAAGCTACGGTACAGGCAGCACACTATTTGTAGTCGTCTCGACTCCAAAGACCGGCGAGGTGACCTCGCCGTAACATCTCGTTTTTTAACTCCTCCATATCAACCCGCCCGCTGGAGCCTTTGAGGTATTGCTGTCGCACTTTAGGTTTCTCCGTGCGGTACAGGGCTTGGACCTTCAATATATGGCAGTACTCTTCATCGGTGACCTGGCCATCCTCAAGAGCTTTGATGACTCGTCGATAGTCCGTAGCATACTCTGTGCTAGTGTCACGTACTTAGCATGCTTCTCCAACCTCCTTGTGATCTGCCGCTGCCCCACCCCCAAGCCCGTGGCCAAGATAGTGGTGGATAGTGTCATGCCACCCAGCGGGATGGCGACGGGGGCACCCACCCCTGTAGTGAGTGGCCACAGCTGCCACACCAGCACTGGCTCTAATCACACCCACAGCAGTGGTTGTACTCGCGAGGACGTTGTAGGCTGTCTTATATCGACTGCGCGTTCTGCCATACTTTTCTGCCTTATGGACGAGATTCTGCCTGAAGGTATCTATCTGCTGGAGTCGCCAGCGATGGAGGGTACCGCCCATGTCAGCAGTCAGGAAGGGGTATTGTTCTGGTTGCTTCCGCCACTCTGACTTTGCCATAGTATACCTAGAGATTAAACCTGCATCACCTGCTTATGAGTCATAGAAGGGTTCATTGTGGAGAGCCTGGCTAACCGTGCCAGCTTTTTGGTCTTGAGACAGCTGTCTCTTAGAACGTGGTCATCCAGCACTATGTCGGGTACCAGTAGCGTTCTGAGACGTGACATCTAGAACTTCACCTTATCACCAAGATAGTAGGTCCGCCACTGGATGGCTTTCTTGATCTTATACTTCCGCGCCATCTCCTCTTCCCCATGTATGACCTCTGGCTCATCCTCGTCCGAGAAGACACCTGGCCGATCGTCGTCTGTCAAGACTCCTGCATCCCGCTTACTCTCCTCCAGGAGGGCCTGCCAGTATCGGAAATTTTCACTGTCCCTCCTTGCCCTGCACGCTTTCTGTTGATACCAGTTCTCCCGCTGTAGGCGCTCTCCTTCTTGTTTACAGTCTGTTGCTGTGCGGGCATCTGTTCGTTTAAGACCTTTATCTGTGCAGGCGTTATGAAGGGGCAATACTCTATCGGGTTCATCATCTCGGCCAAGGCCAGATATTGCTGGTATGATATCATGTTGTCATCAGGTCAATGAGTAATAAGAGTGTAAACTCTAAATGGGCGTCCGATATCCCATCCGTGCTGGTGTATATGTTAATGGAGGGGCTGTCAAACAGGTGATTTACAGGTGTGAACAGGCTAGGACTGATAGCTTTCCATAGGTTGCTGTTGGCACCTGGGAGATACTCTATCACGTCCTGGCCGACTTCTACCAGTGAGCTGCTGTGTGCACTGCCCGGAGGTTGATGTAGCACATCGGCATGTATGTATGTTGTGACCCGCTGGGGCACCTCGAAGAGGACCCATTCTACACGGTACTGTACCACCAACTCCCCTCTAGAGAGGGTGAGATTATGTGCTCACCACCGGAGAGGAGCAGTCAGACAATCAGCATGGTTATATGTCTCGTTTAAACCCCTCCTATAAGCGTGCGATGGAACCCATATTTGCTCAATCGACTGGTCTTGCTGACCTCGCAGATGTGTATGCAGTTGATGCTGCCAAGGTAGAAGAGAGTGATGGCAAGTCATTCGCCCTACAGCACGAAGCAAGCTCAAAGGCATTCTCCCTCAACCGCATTGGGGGTGATGGGGTGGAGATGCTCACAGACCTCAAGGATGTGTCGAAAGGGCGTCTGGGCTGCAACATAGATGGCCACAAGATCGTGTTTCGGTACGATTTCCCGAAGAAGAAGTACATCCTCGAGCCGTTGAGTGAGGTCTCGGATACAGAGGTGGCAGACATCAACACCCTAAATGACGACCTCGGCTTTCATCTGGTCAAACCCTATTCGAGCGGTGCCCCGCCGATGACCCATGAGGGTCTGCTATTGACTCTGGCAAACCTGCAGTTCATTTTTGAGAAGAATGACGTGTGGTAATGAAGTACAAGGCACTGGACCTGGGGGTAACTGGCAAACATGGTTGCCCCTTATTAAGACCTCCCGCAGTCATTGACATAGAGGTTACTCCCCTCTCCACTGTTGTGAAAAGGGATGGGAAAGTTCGAAAGCTCTACAATCTGGGATCCTCCTTCCTCACCTACATAGGTGAAGGTGTCTCCCTAACGAGGGTGGGTCACCGGATCGGGGTTACAGGTGGAAAGCTCCTGCTGCGGCGTCCATTCGATGGCCCAGAAGAAGCTGTTAACCTCCAGGAGGGCATCCTATGGGTAGATGGGGTGTCCCATGCCACCAAAGCCAAGGGTGCTGTTAAACTGCTTCAACGAGTGGGACTCACTAGCCCGCAAATGACTCATATAGTCCTAGAGCTACGTTTCTTAGTCGGCGGCAAAGTGAAGCAGCTAGCCCCTGCCCCTGAGGGGATGAAGATCACTATCGAACCGGATGGAGCAGGGCCCGATCTGGCCCAGATATTTCTCGAGGCATTCACTCTGTTCAGTTTAACTCTTCATGTATAGTCAAGATGCCTTCTTGTATATAAGGCTCGGCATAGATGTCAAAAGGTTATCTACCGGAACGCGCCGAGATAAATAATTGGGGCAAATAGTTATCTACCGGAACACGCCACGATAAATAATTGGGGCAAAAGTTATCTACCAGGATGCGCCACGACGTAGATAACGCAGCGTGACGTAGATAGCTGTGGGGGCCATGGATCGCCAATTGGCTGCCCTAGGGCTTGAGATAGTTGTGGGGCCACGGATCGCTGCGTAGAGAGGGCCGCGACGTAGATGTGTTTGAAAACATTTCTACCAGGACGGGCCGCGACGTAGATAACTTTTGCCCCATATCTACCCCATATCTATTTTGAGGTGGTAGCATTTTGACTCGGACGTAGATTAATAATCAGCAATTGTCAGTCTATGGCGGCAGCCCGCCGCGTAGATTAATAATCGGCGATTGTCGGTGTACGCGGCGGCGATTGTCGGTCTACGACGGCATCATTTTGAGGTGGTATCATTTTGACTCCGGATATACTACTCCACTGTAATGACTGACTCTGTTATCCATCAGTTTCTGTGTACTGATTGGCTACTGCCGATAATTCAGTTGCCGACAATCGTAATTACACTCATGTCGATATTAACTGGCCTGCGACTGACGGCAACCGCTAGTAGAAGTAGAACGTGATCTACTCCAGCGATTTGAGATTTTTTGGACGCGATTGACGGCGATCTGGAGTAAAGTGATCGCAGGTACGCTCAGGTCAAAACCTGTTGGAGACTAAATCCGTCGCTGGGAGTTGCCGATAGTTGCTGGAAAATCAAGCGGCGACTAGTTGAGTCACAGCGCAAGGTCGACCTGACCGCAGCTTAATGTGCACATCGTGCGCGAGCTATCTCCAATGATGCGCACGCTCAATAAGCGCTTTTACGGTTATTTGAGAAATGATATTAACTCCGGTACATGGTGGGGTGGGTGTGTGGCTTACAGATGGCCCTATATGTAAGACACGTGATTGGTCAGAGCTCTGCAGCTTCTGCTTGCTATACGGGCATAGCAAATGTAGCCAGCTGAGAGCGGTCACAAGAGATTAATGTTCCGCTCAGCTGTGTGTATAGTTTAAATTCTCTCAAAGTTGTATTCTGTAAGCCACACTAACAAAGTTTTTAGATTTGCTTACTTTTCAATTGTGTGTGTGTGTAAAGTGATTATTAGTGTTGCGCTTAGCTGTAGGCATATGATGGTTGCCTTGAAAATGAGATATGGGGAATTAGTTGGTGAAAGGGGTAATGAATATAACAACGTTGTTGTTTGCAACATATTTCTGAATGCATGGACGCAATCGCATTCTCGTTGCACCAATTATCAATACGGTTATGAATATAACAACTTTCAGGATAGCAACAGCTTTTTTGGTCCACTTCATTTCTCAGTACATTTTATTTAAGTGAGACGGAGTATATTTAGTCCAGTGGGTGTCAGACTAGGCATGTATGGATTGGGATGCGGGCGGAGAAACACCCACCTGCGCCTGAATACAAGCATAATAATAATAATAATAATAATAATAATAATAATAATAATTTCATTATATACTAATGATGACAACGGCAATGACGATGACGATGGCAATGTTAATGACAATGTCAATGTTTATGTTGGCGATGGCAATGACATCAGCAACAGCTGTCATATAATTAGACCAATGCTGATCCTCGCAGGATTATTGTGGTAATTCTCTAAAGCATAGTAAGAATCATGCCGATAACTTTGAAAACAATTTGACTGAAAGTTGTTGCTATTCACAACAACAGCAACAGCCAATCAAAATATTTTAAAAACAACTGCACTCTTATTGGAGCCATCTTTGCTTGCATTTTAGTATGCAACCTGCCTTGAAATTATCGCTACAGCCTTGACAAGTTTATAGATATGACTCCCAGAAAGGATAGATAGTGCTGATTTATTGCTGACATTAGGTTACATGAGGGCTAATTGAAATTTGCTACTGTCCATGACATTTACATATTCAGCATCATTCAACTGAATGCTGTTGCAGCTTTTACTATTGCTATTACCGATTTTGCTATCACTGGTGTTGCCGTTATTGTTGTCCCTGCTTACAGAAAATGTGCAACATATTTGTGAATGCAACGCCATTCTGTCTGTAACAGTGTTCTATTTGTAACATCTGTGAGTTCAGCAGCTTTGTTTTCGCAACAGCTTTGAATCCAACAACGTTGTGGATGCAGCAAATTTCTGGTTGCAAGAATTTTATGAATGGGATATCTTTATAGACTAATTTACCAACAGCTTTATTGACACATTAGCTATATCGGGCAGATAGCAACTGTTTAATGTGTCGCAACTGTTTCTATATGTGGCAGTTTTTGTTTTCAACAGTATTATGGGCATGACAACCCTCTTAATACATCAGTGTTCTGTTTATATCATGTTTTATGGTTGCAACAGCTTTCGGTATTTAATCAATCTTAAGACAACATGCTTGTTAAAGTAACACGTATGTATTTACTTATTAAATTTTATGACATTTTCATGATTGATGCAGCGGGTGTAGCCTTTGCAGCCTGATTAATAGTTTTATTACTGTTTATCATTAGGTGTCAGGACGGATGAGAGCGTCAATGTGGCGGACGGTAAATTCAATCTATTGTATAGAGCAGATAAGCCAATGCTTGTTCTAGTTAACATAGTACATTTCTATGGCGTAATCTGGTAGTTTTATCGGCTTACGATATCTTTAAACAAAAGATATAATGTATTTACGGCAAATTTACAGGGCTTACGAATAGTACGGGTGAGACGGTGGTTGTGAACTATGATGAGCGCAGTAATGACTGCACGACCTTACTGGAACGTGATCGTTCCGCCGATCCAAGACACTGGCTTTTGCACTCATCGGAGCGTTCGACTCCCACCGCCAACGAACGGGATACCCGAGACACAACCAACAACTCCGTCATAACGATCCGTACCTCGTGTATGAAACTGGACGTCTACAAGAGGAACACCTCGGATGCGCCGACGGCACAGTTGGTCTCGTTGAAGGATCGAATTTTAGCTATGCTCCGTCCATTTCTAGATATGTCCGCTCATTTGTATCTATGCCCTCTCATTTCTAGCTAAACTCCGCCCACGTTTTGTGCATGATGGGATCGATTTAAATACTTTTAATCATGAATTCCCAGAATCCCAAGCTCAAGGTAACTATACACGTAATATGTTGAATACTCTGAAACAAATTATGACAGCAGCAACAACACCCAGGCAAATCAGTTTCAAAATTTTCACCATAATGTTTATTGACTAGTAATGACATTCAATTCGTACGTTTGGCGGAATATTCAATCTTCACGTTAGACCTAGATACGCGGTTCTTGATTGTGTCGTCAGTCTACATGTGACGTAATTGATTATGACGTCATATACATTACAGATTGGATTTATCAATATAGATGTGAACAGAACCAAGATATTAGGGGAACATCAATTCCGTCCGTGACCAATCCCGTGATCAGTTCTCAGTAAACCTATTGCTAATTTATAATATTACAAAACATGCCATACAGGGAATACCCCTTCTCAGATTGGTAATGTCCACATTTTCACAACATAAATCACG